>VMDO01007109.1:27268-87408 GCA_007922755.1 Pedetes capensis | reverse complement strand
GTGTGTTGTGATCTGTGGTAATATCTATGAAAATATGATTTCCTTGGGCCTAATTTTTAATTAATATTTTACTTATACATGTTAGTCGGGTACAGAGTAATAAGTGAACTGATATATCCATTATGCAACTATTAATTCAGTTTGCTTATGCCTCCATCTCCTTAAACATTTTACAGAATAGACAAAAGAGGGAAAAGTGACAATTTCAATTAACATGTAATGATAGTCATATGCAATCATGGGTTATACCCTGATTGATAAAAAGGGAGACTTTTTAAAAAGAAACTTTAAAAATATTGAACAGTCTTAGATGTACATTATATGGCAAAGACTGTCAACAAGAACATTCCCCTTATCCCCCTTCCCATTTCTCCTCTTATTCATCTCTTATATTACTATTTGTGTCACGAGCATGAACTAAAATGTGTGTATTGCATTATTATTAATTAAGTCTGTAGCTTATTCATATTGTCTCCATTTATTAAAGGGGAGATTTTACTTGGTAATATAGTCTCTTCCTAGTCCATTACACATGTGGGATGTTCAGAAATCAATCAGGATAGTTTAATTGAGGCAGGAATCATACCATATACTTAGAATCCCAATGTCTTTAGCATGTAAGAGTCTTCAGGTGTACTTATTGATGTGTAATTTTTGGAGGTTAGTCAGTAATAATCAATAAACATCACAATTATCAATAATCAAATCTAAAATGGTCTTGTGTGTGTATGTATGTATATTCATTTTTTACATTGAATATTTTTATGTTGACTGCTGATAGGAATATAAAATGAAGTGGATTTTAAACCTTTATGTTTTCCTTATACTTTCCTTACATATAGAGTTCTACTCCATCACTTACCCTCCCTGCAAAATAATGGTCCCCTTGACATAGGGCAAAGAAGTTATCCTGTACTTGGTCATTATGGAAAAGTCATTCTCATAATTAGAATCACCTGGGGAATATTTTAAACATATTAGTGACTGAGGCTCACTCCAGGGATTCCGACTTAATTGATCTGTGTAGTTCCCTCATCTCGATTTTTTAAAGAACTCCCCAGATGACTTTAGTGTGTAGCCAAGGCTAGGAACTACTGTATTGGAAAATGCAGAGTTTATCTTTTCAATTCAAACAAACACCTGAAATGTGGGCCTTGTCTATTAACGTGAGCCTGGAAGATTCCTGGAATCCTCCTTAAGGACCTCTGTTTTAGCTTTTGTTTCTCCTTTGCTGCCCAAGCAGAATTAATTACTTTCTCTTTAATGACTTATTCATGTCTCTTTTATTTTACTTATCATGTGGAATTATAATTATTTTTTCAGTGTCTGTCTCTCAGTTAGACAGTCAGTTTCTGAGGCAGAGACCATGTTTTGTATATGTGAGATAGCCTCGGCCTTTAACACAGTTCTGGCACATAGTAGTTGCCCAATAGGTGTCCCAGGAAGGGAGGAGAGCATAGATATGAAAACACATGCATAGTTTAGTGTTAACTGAAAACACTCTTAGATAAATATTCACTTCAAGTTCTAAGATATTTAATATAGACAAACTGGTACTTCCTTGTATTATTACTGATATCAGAAATATAGTAACTATTTTTTTTGTCAGTGCTGAGGGTCCTTTGTGCAATGCTAGGCTAGTGCTCTACCACTGAACTGTACCCCTAACCCCATTTTAATTTTTTTATTTTGAGACAGGGTCTTACTAAGTTGTGCAGGCTACCTCAAGCCTGGAACTCATGATCCTCCTGCCACAGCCTCCCAAGTTGCTGGGATTACAGACTTGTGCCATGGTGCCTAGCTTCAAACTTTTTATTCAAAGAATTTAACCCAGCAAATCATTTCCAAAAATAAAGTGAGACAGAAGTTGCTAACAAGTGAATGACTAGTTCTAATAAGCCATAATAAAGTTGAAATGACATCATTGGAGGTCCTTTCCCCATATTTTACATGTCAGAGCATTTGTTACAACTATTGTTATTGGTGGATGGTGCCCTTGGGCAGCTGGGATTGTCTGGGCTTCCATACACAAAGAGATTGTGAGGTACTGTTAGTCCCTTTAGACCTGAGCTCAATCTTTTTTCTTTTTTTCTTTTTTCTTCTTTTCTTTTATTTTCTTTTTCTTTCTTTTTTTCAGTACTGGGAGGCTGAACACAAGGACTCGCACATAATTTGCAAGAGCTCTACCACTGAACTGTATGCCTAGCCCCTTTTTTATTTTTTATTTTGAGACAGGATCTCACTAAGTTATGCAGGCTGCCTCTGGCCTCAAACTCGTGATCCTCCTTCCTCTGCCTCCCGAGTCATTGAGATTAGAGGCGAGCACCACCGTGCCAGGCACCTCAATTCAATTTTGAATGAGCATGTTTATACTTGTGAGCCTATAACCATAATTATCCTTGAGTTCGTTTTAAGAGACAGTTTTAAAGTTTTCATTTTCCCCTTTTTACTAACTACTTCTGTGTTTTCAGAGATTTACTAGACTGAAGGATTTCTGGGGACATCAATAAAAGGTAACAAAATCCATAGTTAGACTTGTCTGAGTCAAAAAGCATAAAGCAGAGGAAGTGCTGAGCAGCTTTCCATCGATCAGTTTCCCCACCTGGTGGATGTATGAAGCCTGCCAGACACTCCTACCGAGAGCTGTAGGTGAGCAGAGAGATTCTCCAAAAAAGTCAGAGTGAACCAGGTATTCCCATTTGACCAACCAGTCATTTTGAACCATCTTAAATATTTATTCAACAAACATGTGTTACTCACTTGCCAGGTGCTGGGTTCTGGTCATGATGCTGCAGTTTCCTTCTTTCCAGTGGGAAGCTATGCTCACTTAGCAACTGCAGGTTGTCCCAGATATATACACAATTTCTGAATGTTTGTTTCTTGTTGTTAGATGCCTTTGAGTCAAGTCCAGTCATTGTTGTTGTTGTTGTTGTTAGGTGCTGTCGAGTCGGTATCCGACTCATAGCGACCCTCTGTACAACAGGGGAAACACTATTGTCAGTGCTTCTCTGCGTTCATAGGGTTTGCAATGGCAGATTGATTTTGGGGAGGGGGTTGCCAGGTCCTTCTCCCAAGCCTACAGTTTCTGGTGTTCCCAGGCGGTCTCCCATCCAGGTACTAACCAGGCCTGACCCTGCTTAGCTTCCAAGATCTGACGGGATCGGATGCCACAGGGCTACCGCTGCAGGCTAGTCCAGTCATAGTGACCCTATGTACAACAGAACGAAACACCACCCAACACTGTGCCATGCACACGATCCTTTTTTATATTTGAGTCCATTGTTACAGCCACTATGTTTCTTCTCGTTTTGAGTAGTGCCACATTAGCAAAAGGGGGTCCCAGGGACTTTATTCCATTCCTGTCATTAAGATCAACTAAATGTACTTTGAGGAGGCAACTCTTCCCTAGTCATTTCTTGAATACCTTCCAGCCTGGGGGGCTTATTTTCTGCACTGTATTTGACAGTATGCCTGCAGCAGTAGCACTGTGGCTTCCAATCCCGCCAGATCTCAGAAGCTAAACAGGGCGGGCCTGGTTAGTACTTGGATGGGAGAATGCCTGGGAACACCAGATACTGTAGGTTTGGGAGACAGACCTGGCAACCCCCTCCCAAAAATCAATCTGCCATTGAAAACCCTATGAATAGCAGAGAAGCACTGACAATAGTGTTTCATCTGTTGTACATAGGGTCACTATGAGTCGGACACTGACTTGACGGCACCTAACAACAACATATTTGATAGTGCTTCTCTCCTATTCATAGCATTTTCAATGGCAAATTGTTTCAGGAGTGCGCTGCCAGGTCCTTACCCCTAGTCTGTCTTAATCTGGAGGCTCCGCTGAAACCTATTCACCACAAGTGGTCCTGCTGGTATCTAAGATACTGGTGGCATAGCTTTCAGCTTCACAGTAACATGCAAGCCCCCACTGCACCACAAGCTGACAGACATATGAAGGTGAATGTTTGTATCCTCCCAAAATCCATAATTCAAAATCCTAGCTCCCAAGGTGATGGTATTAGGAAGTAGGGCATTGGGAAACAATTAGGTTATAAAGGCAAAACCCTTATAAATGGGATTAGTGCCCTCAGAAGGAGACTCAAGGAAAACCCCTGGCCTGTTTTGCCCTGGAGAAGTTCATTGTATAGGGAGAAGAGGGCCCTCACTAGACACTAAATCTGATGACATCTTGATCTTGGTTTTCCCAGACTTCAGAATGGTGAGAAACAAATTTCTATTGTTTTTAAGCTAGCCAGTCTGTGGTATTTTGTTATAGAAGCCTGAAGAGGCCAAAACAGCACACATACACACTTACGTACACATACACATTACCCCACTTTACCTCACTTTTGCTATACAGAGCATACTGATGGCCAGCGTTTATGAACTATCTGGTTTGCTCAGAAAGGAATGTCATACAAACCAGGATCTTTGTCTTTTCATGACAATTTTTCCAAATTGTAAAATATGTTTGTCTCCAGCTCTCTTCTGTTTCTTTACTGGCCTCCTTGCAAAGGACACCAGAACTCTTGAAAGTTCCAGAGTGCCCTTAGCTTCTCTCCTTGTGCTTACTGTGAATAGTATTTTATGCACAGATCAATGTGTGTGATGCTGTCCACCTCATCTCCCATGCAAGAGGAATTGTTCTTTCTACCATTTCCTTAGAGCTTTTCTTAGAGCATGATTCATTTAATGATTGCTAGAAGATAAAAATAGGTGCAAAATAGCATATGCTATTTTGTAGGTAATATTCTAAGTGCTACAGATAAATTAATTCAATTTTTTTTCATGATAGCTATTATTATAATATCCACTTACAGACGAAGAAACTGAGGCACAGAGAGGCCATGGCCACACAACTAGTAGGGGTAGAGCTGGGACTTGAGTCCATGCAGTCTGGTTCAATGCTGATGCTAAATGAGCTAACTATTCCAGAAGGCAAATTAACAGGGAATTTTTGAAACGCGATGCTTGAGCCTATTAAAATGAACCAGGGAATGCAGTGAGCTAGTAAGAGATCAGTGCAGGCAGCCCTCATGGTATCACAACCACCAATAAACAAGTTACTCCTACTACATGTTGACTATGGGAATCCTGCAGGGTCCTCGGAAGAATACTCCTTACTCTGTACCTACCTGAGAAATTAGTAATAGAACTTTGAAAAGGAAAGTTTCAGTCACTTTGCGGCAAGTATTCTGATAACAACTTGGTAGTTATAACTATGGCTAAAAAGAGTAAATTAATAGAGAAGCCTAAGACAGCCTTACAGGCTCCTCTGTACTCCATCTGATAAGAGAATAAACCAAGAGACACTCAAAAGTAGCTGAAGAAGAGCAGGGTACAGAGTTTACTTGCTGTGAGTTGCATGGATTGATAACCAGAGACCCAATGAGAACAGGGATATCTGGGGGGGACGTCAGCAATGACATTACGATGACCAAAGACCATATAAGCTGCCAAGAACAAATATGCAGTCCTGAGGATGAGGGAGGAGGCAGCCCTGACCTTGAGTGACTGAAAAAGACCTTGAATTTACAGCAGTTACATTTGTATCTCCTGGAAAAGTGGAGATTCACATAAAAATTTAGAAATGTATGTCTTAGACGTCTGCTTTTGAGTCCTGAGGTTCAGACACGCTATACCTTAACCCAGAAATGGCCAAACATGTCTTAACAAGCATGGAGAAGTAGCTGTTTCCCTGTGCTATGGACAGTTCTACAATCTGTAGATTAGTCATCTCTGTACCACAGGAGGTGGGCTCTGCGGGGAGTGCAGATCCTGCAACTGGTAGTGGTCCCTTGGGTCGTGATGGTCATGGTTAGTGGCAGGAGGGCATAAGCGATATTGTTTACTTTTTAGAGTTTTGGTGAGCAAATGGACTCTATTTTGTAAAAAGGTGACAATCAAAAAACATATACAAGTAAGAGAGTGTTCCTGGGTTTAGACCTGGAAGGACCAGCTTGGACTGACATTTGAAAAGAAACTTTAAATTTGCTTAATTTGTACTTAAGCAAATGGACCTTTGAGTGGCTTTTGAAACTTCAAACTATTAGTAATTAGAGGACTTTGATTTTTTTATTACCATTTTTCTTATGAAGAAACTGAGGTCAAAGAGATTGAGTGATGGGCTCAAATCAAGCCACTAATAAAGAATCAGAACTAGGCTTGGAGCTGGGGGCTGTGGGGTTTCCCCCAGGCACTCCTAATGTGGTGCCTTTGCTCACACTCTGCTACGGCTCCTCTCCACCAGACCCTGATTTCAGTCATCCAGTCTCAGTTTACATGTGTGTAACCATTTTAGTCCATTTGGAGTGTTAAAAAAAATATTATAGTCTGGGTGGCTTAAACAACATAAATTTATTTCTCGTATTCTGAGGGATGGGAAGTCCAAGATCAAGTCCCTTACAGATTCTGTGTCTGGTGAGGTTCCCTTCTTGGTCCATAGTTGGTGTCTTTTCATTGTCCTCAAATAGTGAAAGGGGTAAGAGGGCTCTCTGTTGTCTCTTTTAATAAGAGCACTAGTTCCATTCATGAAGCCTCCACCCTTACGAGCTAATCGAGTCACAAAGGCCCTCAACTCCAAATACCATCACATTAGGGACATAAACATTCAGATTTTAAGTAATAAAAAAATGCTCTCTCAATCAAGATGGCAGATTCTTCATGAGCAGGTACCAGGTATACTCTAGGAGAGCAAGGATCCCATGCATTCTTGCACTTCTGTCTACCCCACAGCATCTATACTTTCAGAAAGCTGAGATGTCTCCAGGTACCAAAGCAAGGATTGAGGCCAACTGACAAATGGAAATGTTTTTGTGAAATATTGTTTCTAGATTCAAATTTTAAACTGATGGAGGGGCCTTGAGAAAGAAATATTACTTCTAATCCTACTGTAATCTTTCTGGATCAAAAATCTTTCTGTATCTATTCCATTGTATTCAATAATGGGAAAAAGCAAAATACTTTTTCAAACCCTCACTAATCCTTCTACTTGTTAGTCTCTTCTGTATTCCAATTCAGTTGTGCTTTATAGACATACACAGATCTTCACTGCTCATTCCTGGCATAAGTACTTCATAAATTAAAAAGTAAGGGCTAAGCCACTTTTAGACTGTCTGAGAAGAAGTCTTTCCAGCAAGCATTCAAGTGAGAACTAATTAGGGCATTTTAAAAATAATACTGGCATCTACCATGTACTTCTTCCTATACCTGCATAAAAAATACATTTTTGACAAAAATGTGTAATATAACTATATCTAATGTATTCTCCATGCATTTCTGTTTTTTGCGGAAAGAGAAACTTGATAAAAAATTGGGTGTACTGAAATATTCACTCTCAAAATAATCTAGCTTTATTAGTATTATTTGCTTCTTTTTTCATGGTTGTAGGTCCATTACACTTCATTTTTTCTTACAGTTATTTTATTATTGTTTATTTCCATAAGTTTGATAGAAGAAATGCCATTAATACTTCTCATTTATTTTCTGTTAGCTATTCACATTAAAATAAATTATTTTTGTAATTCTTCTATGCATACAAATAATTGTAAGATTTCTTGATTTTTTTAGCTTTAAAATATAGGCTTATTGTAAAGGAATAGTATAAGCATTTCATGACAGATGCAAAAATGTGAAAAATAAAGTATACTTCAAACTACAAGGATGAATTACCTGGAAAATCCAAATAATTGTAAAAGTAATGGATTGTTTGATTATTTTATTACATCCCTCATCTTTAGCTTATTTTTCATGAGAAGAATGAGTACTGCTTAGAAAATATGAATAAATGCTTCCATTTTCTGTCATATTTTATTATCTTGGGTGATGAACATAGATGAGATTATGATCGTTAACACACAAATTTATATCCTATATACCTTGTTTGGACAGGGTTTAACTCAGTTGGTAGAGTACTTCGCTGCACTTTCTGAGGCCCTGGAATCGATTCCAAGCATGGAAGAAATGGGAAAAGGATGTGGCAACCCACCACCAAAACAATCCCAAAACAATCAGCCATTGAAAACCCTGTGAATAGCAGAAAAGCACTGACATATTGCCTGGCATGGCACAGTGTAGGAGAGCGTTTCCTTCTGTTGTACATAGGGTCACTATGAGTTGGACCTGACTTAATGGCACCTAACAACAACAACAATAATTTGTTTATTCTCTGGAGCTGAAAAAGGATCAAGTGCTAAGAGAGAAATAGGTAGGCACTAAAATCTGTTTCAGGACAAAGGTTATATTTAAGGTAGATGTTATAGACAGTTTGTATACCTTCAAAGTTCTTATGATGAAATCCTGCCCCAGATGCGGTAGTATTAGGAGGTGGGACCTTGGCATGTAATTAGGACTAGATGAGTTCATAAGAGTGGAGGCGTCATGCTTTGGATTAATGCCCTTAGAATCAAGAGAGAGCTTGCTTTCCCTCTCTGCTCTCTGGCATGTGAGGATATAATAAGTTGACCATTTACACATAGAAGAGGGCCCTCACCAGAACTCAGCCAGGCTGGTGCCCAGATCTCAGACTTCCATCCTCTAGAACTATGAGAAATAAATTTCTGTTGTTCTGTTATTTTGTTACAGCAGCCTGAGCTAAGACAAACTAGCCTAGAGACAAAATCATCTTTACCTTTCTCAAATGAAGAGTCATATTTAAACTCCACCCCCATATTAAGTCCAGCCTTCTCTGAATGCATACCTTCTGCTAGGAACTAGCCATAGAACTGATGAAACAGGATTCCTGCTCATTTCCTCTGCCCCCTCCCTTCTGGTAAAGTCTTGGATCTGAGTGCATGCCTGATGCTACTTCATCCAGTATATAAATTTATTCTGACGTTGTGGCTAAGTCATGGTGCCTTGGGTGCATTGTGCTATGTCTTGAAGATGTCTGCTGGTATGTTTTAAACATGTCAAGGTTATAAAAAAATGCATGGAAGCAATACTTTTTGCTAGCTTTCAATTTATGAATATGGATTAGGCTTTAATAATTAGATTAGAACACTACTTTAGAAGCCATTTATCTAATGTATTTTTCCAAATGCCATTTCCCTGAAAAATTTCTTGGAAATGATTATCTACAAAATAGGCAAGATGTATTAAGGTCAAGATATCACCTATAAAGTCTTCTTTTTCAAGAAAATAGCATGTTCATGTTCACTAATTTCAGTTCTTTTTGCTTTTTTTTCCTAGTATTCTTTGGAATATAACTGGAAATGTATAGCTATTTTTAGACCAATGGAAGAATTAGGACATTGGGTCTTGGTTTAAGAAGATACAGTTATAGGCTAAAAATATTTAAATCATTAGTTCAGGAAGCAATAGAAATTTGTTATTCAAAGTTGAAAAAAATGAAATTAAATGATAGGTTAAAGAAAGCAAATTTATACTCTAATCACATGCTGACATGATATTTGGTCTCAAATACTAAGTTATATTTAATCCTTACAACAATCTAATTGGATGGGGAAATTATTCTCATCTATAATGGAATCATCTGAGAGAGACTCCTTGTCTCTCCCCATGAGATTGGAACAACCATTCAAGGGCCAAGCCAGGAATCCAGCCAAGTCTCCTAAGGAAGACTCTTGGAGTCCATGCTCTTGAGACTGAGAAGAAGGAAGAAGCTAAAGAAGAAGGAATGGGAAAAGTAATGAAAAGATTAGCACAAGCAGTGTGGAAAGTGATCAGCTAAGTATCATAAAATGAGAAAGAGTGAGACATGGAGAGATTTCCAACCAGTAAGAGGCAGCCAAGTTGGAAGTGGGAGTCCTGGATGAGATGGGAGGTATGTTCCTCCACTCAATTAAATGAAAACAGGTAACAGAGGCATGAAAGCTCATGGAAGGTGGGGAAGACAGGAAGGAAGACATTTCAGAGACTTTTACATAGTCACTTGCTTTGCAAAGTATAAGAGAAGGTCATCCTGAGACAGAGACAGGGGATATTGATAGAGCTTCAGGAAAGAGAAAAATGAGAGTGCTATCTACAGATAGCATAGCAGAAGTGGAAATGAATTCAGGGAAAGAAGAAAAGGGGCACAACTATGCACATGGGGGCAAGTGGACACATGCATATAGACATGCAGGGAATTCAAGAGGGCCCAAGGGTGAGAGAGAAAAACCAGTCAAGTGGGTAAGTCTAAGGAGGGACAAGGAAGGAGAAAAGCAGGAAGAAAGGCATTAAAGTGAACTCTGGACCCCCCAAACCATTTTGTTTGTAAGTTGTTAGAATAATAAGAAGTTTGTGCTTGGCATGGTGGCTCTCAAACCTGTAATCCCAGTGACTCTGGGGTGGAGGCAGGAAGATTGCAGGTGCGAGCCCAGAGGCAGCCTGTATAACTTAGCGAAACCTTGTGTCAATTAAAAGAAAAAATTAAAAAGGGGTCGGTTGTGCAGCTCAGTGGCAGAGCACTTACAAAGTATATACAAGGCCCTGTATTCAGCACCACAGTATGGAAAAAAAGTTGTGATTTTAAATTGTAAGACAAGTAAAGAAAATGTGCTTATTTAAAAAAAATCTTTTACAATGTATATAGGTAAGAAACATCACACCAGGACCTCATAGACCTGTACACTTATTATGTGTCAATTAAAAATGAAACTACTTTTAAAATCTTAAACTTGACATGAGATTTGGGATGGGTTTCCTAAAAACAGCCTCCCAACTACAAACTGTAAGAAAAAGATTAATACATATGGTTATTTTATCTAATTTATTAATAATTAATATATTGTTTTTATTTTCTGACTTAATTGACTATTTCCAGTTGCAATGTAAAGTTTCAAAGAAAAAAAGTAAAAAGTCAAGCCATCATGAAAGAAGATATTTATAACATACACAAATGGGAGTAGCACAAAGCACTTCTTCAAACACAAACAATAAAAATATTAAAGAAAAGACAAACAATTTGTTGGAAAAAATAAGCAAGAACCTTAATAGATATTTCACAGAAAAAACATGAATAGCTAATAAACATGTGAGAAAATTCTCAACTTCATTAGTAATCAGTGCAATGCAAATTAAAGCCCAAGTTAAATATCATTTTACACCCACCAGATTGGCAAAAATTTTTAAATCTGAAAATACACATAATACTGAAGATGAAGAATAGCAAGAGTTTGTATATGCTGTTGATTGGAGTGTTAATTGGTCCCCATCCCTTGGAAAACAATTACCTTACCTTTCTACCTAACAATTCTACTCCTAGATATTTCTCTAGAGAAACACTAGTGCAGGTGTGTGAATATTCATAGTGATAATGTTTGAAAAAGGAAAAAGAAAACTGGAAGCATCTCCAATATCCATTGGCAAAAGAATGGGTAAATAAATTATTATGTATTCATAACATGGGTTTTACTGTGGTAGTAGAAAATGAATGAACTATAGCCACAAGCATTAACAGAGGTGAATCTCAGGAACAAAATGTTGAATGAAAAAACAAGTCATAGGAATAATATAAAAAGGATGCCATTTATATAAAGATGAAAACAAAATCAAACAGTATTTTGCTCATGGACACATTCATGTATAGTAAAACTATACTGAAAAAAAAAAGAATGATAAATGCAAAAACTAAAATAATGATTACTTCTGCTAGGGCATCTGGATAGGAGCATAAGTGTCCAAACTGATAATGCTCTATTTTGTTGAGCTTGGCAGCTTACTATTCTATGGACCTATGAATACATTACCTATAGTCCTTCATATGCATGAAATATTTCATGATAACAGGTATAAATCTGAGCAAAAATTAAATGGGACCTGATAAGCTAAGCTTGTAGAAGAAAACTTGTTGTTGATGAATATAAAAGTGCATGTTTGGTTTAAGTATATACATCCCTGTGACCCTCTCTATGAACTACACGAAGAATTGGCTGGGCCTTGAAAAGTTACAGTTCCCTGAAAGAATGGTTGAATATTTGAATAATGAGAAAAATCAACTCAGTGTTTCATTTTTAATAGGTAAGAAGTGCTTTATTATAATGAATTTGTCAATTTAACTTCTTTACATAAAGAACAGAAGAACACCGAAAATGTACTTTAGTATTTTCCGGGCTATGCTCTATGAAACACCAGATGGTAAAACTTCTACAATCAAATGTGTTCAGGAAATGCTGAAAACTATACTTACTTACAGAAATTCATAAGGAAGTAACTAATGCAGTTGCTACATTAGTTTTTTATTTTTGTCTATTTTTAAAAATTAATGAAAATACTCTGTATGAGACTTAGAGAGTCAATAAGTGATTTCTAGGCAGTTCCAAAGAACCATGAATCACATGATGTTTCCAGCTGTGTCTCTGTTTCTCTCTGGCTTCTTGCCCTCCACTCACACATCACATGCTGATGTTTCTTCAAGACTGATTCTTGCTCCTCTTCTCTTCTTGATATCCATTCTTCCACTACATCTACCATCTGATCATTTCAAGATCTCTCTGGACTTGACCCGTCTAGACTCATATTCTAAATTCACATTGGAATATCTGAAGCTGTGAACCCAGAAGCATCTCAGATTCAGCACTGGACTCTTTTGTCTCACATCCTGAAAGAACTTGACTTCTGAATTCTCCATTCTCATTGTGATGTGCCAGGTTTTCATCTTCTGGCACGGTTTTGCTCTTTTTCAGGAATGGTGGCTTCTCATCTCTCTAATCCTTTGTCACACATTAGTCTTCATCTTTATAGGGCCCTCTATCATGTCATCCTACCACCAATATTTCCAAAATGCAGGTCACAATTCACATAGATTATCAAAAATTGAATCACGTTCCCTGTTAGCCTGAAGTAGCATCTGCTGTATCTCCTATTATGGAGAGCCCAGCTCTCCACAGCTTTAAAGATATAATCCAAACACACAAGCATAGCGGAAAGCCTCTTGCATTGTCCAACATTTCAACATTCATCTCTCACCTCATTGCCTTCTAGTCCACCATGGATCCTCTAGGTGCAGTCATATTAAACTCCGCATCATCCCTGCACGTGTCACAGTTGAACCTTCTTTCTTTCAATCATACATTCATCCCTCTGCTGAGCATACTGTCCATCTTCATCCACAAGGAAAACTCCTCCTCACTTTAATACCCAGAAATATCTCTGTTTACCAAAAACCTTCTCCAACATTTCCCAAAAAAGATGATCACTTTTTTTTTTCAAAACTACTCAAGATCTGTTGGTCTTTCTTGAATCATCTAACATGCTGTACAGCTTTCTTCTATTTTCCTATAACCTACTGGCACTTGGAGAATCTTATTAAAGGTGTCAATTCATCTAATTAATGTGTGAATTAATGAATTAATGTACTTCTGTAACACTTTTGTTATCAGTCCCCATGAACTAAATTTTGGGATTAAATTTATTCACAGTGTTTCTTAAGTCTTTAAAGATATTCCTAAGATTATTCTCATTTCATTCTCTGTTTATAAAAATTATATGTCTTATTAAGCTTATTGAGATTTATTATAATAAGATATTTTGCTCTCCTAACTGCTAATTAGGAGTAGCTCTTCTCAAAAACTTTCTTTTTCCTTTCTCAGACAACAAATGTTCTAGCTGTGAAATCTCTGATTATTTTCTTTTCTCTCTGCCTTCTGAACTGGTAATTTACTAAAGAAAGTCTCAATTATAATCAGGCCCAATGCTATCATATCCCTAGCCTATGTGTATAGTAGAAAAAGTTGTCCTCGCCAGGTAAGGAATCAGTCAAAGATACCTAAAAGAAAAAATGTTTTTCTACATTTACACTTTTTCTGATACTAAAAGTATGAGTTTTATTTTTTTTCTGCATACCTACCAATTCTCTGTCAGCAGCTGAATATCCTATAATTTTATTCAATTCTGACGCTAACTACCTGCAGTCAAGGCCTCAGCCCCACAAGACAGCCCCACACTTCGAATGCCAATTGGAACTTGGGGCCTGTTGTACTTCTGACCAATCGCCTATATACAGAGGCTTCCTGTTTCTCCTTGGGTTTGATAGTTTGCTAGAATAACTCACTGAATTTAGCAAAACAATTTATTTACTATCACCAGTTTTTTTTTTTTTTTAATAAAGAATATAACCCAGGAATAGCCAAATGGAAGCGATGTACAAGGGAAGATATGTGCAAGGGATGTGGAACTTCTACTTTCCCAGCACCTCCATGTGATCACCAACGCAGACGTTCTCAGAATCCCTTTGCTTAAAGCCTTTTTGATGGTTCCATTGGGTAGACATGACTGATTAAATCAAAGGCCAGTGGTGACTGAACTCAGTCTTGAGCTTCTCTGCCGTGTCCTGAGATGGGAAAAGAAGATGTCAGTAAGTTCCCACCCCTATTCACATGATTGACCTGTCTGGCAACCAATCCCCACCCTGAGGCTGCCTAAGCACCACACCCACCAATCATCCCATTTGTTAAGAGCACTCATACCATTCTGAAGATTCCAAGGGTTTACAAACTCTTATGTCAGCAACCAGAGACTAAGACCAAATATTATGACAAAGATCTATCACCTCTATCATTAAGGACATTGCAAGGATTTTAGGAAATATTTGCCATCAACTGGGGGCAAAACCCCATTTTTTTTATTGCATCATAACATCATAGCATCCCCTCCTCTGGGCCAAGGCAGCCAGAACCAAAGTCTGACTCTTGGCAGAGTACAGGCAGGCTTTCAAGACACACGTGTTCCCTGCCCACCTCCTGGCCTAGTACTTTTGTATAGGGACAAGCTGCATGCTGTAACTGGTGGCTTTGATTGTGACTCAGTAGTCCTGCAGGATATAGGGCTCTATGCCTTTCCTCAATCAAACATAGTATTTGCCTTATTATTCTTGGCAGCCAGTGTGCTGGTAGGTGACAACTCCTCTTCAACTACTGAGGTGAGCCAACCAGCATGAAGAAATCTGAGTCTTCATGAGCTTGGGATGGCCTCCAATCAAAATGAGGTTTTCACCCTAGACTTTAGGGCCTTGCTTCATAGGAAGTATGGATTCATTACAAAATAGCAAGACCATTCCAAGCCATTTTCACTATCCCAAAGTGTATGAATCTATGGTATGAATATGCTGCTACATAAATGAAAACATTAATCACACACAAAATAGTTAAAGTGTCCATAAATTTAAGAAATACTTAGAATAAGTAGAGGAGACTAAATGGTATTTATTTATTCAATCAACAAATATTTATCAAGCCTGTTATATGACAAGTATTACTCTAGAGTCTAAATCCTGAGAAAATACAGATTTACCATGTAAATGACACTCATGGAATCTGCAGGCTAATGAGAAGAGAAAGACAATAAATTTAAAAAGTCTATACTATGTCAAGTAACAATATATGCTGTGGAGAGAAATGAAATCAGAAGAGAAGACTAGGGAGTGCCAACCTGGAGGGAACATTTGATTTTTGAGTAGGATGGTCAGGAGAGACCTTGCTAAGAAGGAGCTTTTGTTAGTGTAAAACCAAAGGCCCTGAGCTGGAAATGTGTGCAAGTGACCATGTGCCCATTCCTCAAGCCTGTGCCCATGGTCAATCATTTTAACAGAGCGAATTTTATATTAAAATCATTAAACCTTCCCATTCCATATGTGTTACCAACATTTTATCCCCAGTTTATCAATGTATTTTTGTAATGATTTTGGTACCATTGAATTTTGATCAGAATTACATTCAAACATATTAATGTATCTAAAGTGAACTGATATATCTGCAACCTTCAGTATTCTCATTCAGTAACATTGGTAGTCTAGTTCTAAAAGTCCTATAAATTTTTATAAAGTTATTCTTTTCCTTTTTTTTTTTTGTACTGTGGAGTTGACCCAGGACCTCATGCATGCTTTTTTTGTTTTTTATTTTAAGATAGAGTCTCAATGATTTATGCAGGCTGTCTCTGGCCTTGAACTTGCTATCCTTCTGCCTCCACTTCCTGAGTTGCTGGGATTACAGGCATGGACCATTGCACTTGACTAAATGACTATTCTTTAATATTTTTATACTTTTTGCTGTTATTATGAATTTAGGGTTACTTAGGTACATTGCATTTTCTAACTCTTGGTTCTGGTTATAAAAGAAAACTTTGTTCTTAATTTTTTTTTTGTATTCAACATTTTTTGGTAAATATTTTTGTATTCAACCATTTTTTTTCTCCCTTTATTGGTAAATGATGGTGAGGTATGGAGTAATACAGCATTAGCTTTTTCCATTATGCAACTATTACATCATTTTTGGCTACACTTTCATCAATTTACAAGGATTATGGAAACTTTTGACTAATATGAGGTAAAACTCATATGCACATTTGGGTTACATTCCCCTATTTTTCCCATGTACTCAAGAAGTTGCATCATTTACACTGAAATTATCCTCTTCCCTTATCCCTCTACATTGATTCTCCTCCCCATCCCACCTTCCACAATCTTTGCTTTCCTTTACTAGTTCCCTGCTTCCTCCTTTCTATTCTTTATATTGTCCCTTCTACTCTAAGTTTAATTGTGCATTTTTATATATCAACTTGTGTGTAGAGTTTTATCTTCTTAAGATGATGTTCTCCAGTTCCATCCATTTTGCTGCAAAGTGTCCATAAAGTGTCATTATCTCATTTTTTATTGCTGAGTAGTATTTGTACCATAATGTGTTTATCCATTTTTCTGTTTATGGGCATCTTGGTTGTTTCCATATCCTTGCTACTGTGAAAAATGCTGCATTGAATATGGAGATGCAGGTGTCTCTGTGGTATGATGACTCATCTCCCTTTGAGTATATCCTCAGGAATGGTATAGCCAGATGGAATGGCAGTTCTAGTTTTAGTTTTCTGAGGTATTGATTTCCAAAGTGGTGTTCAGCCACTTTTATCAAATTTTCTTGCTGTAATATTTTTCAGTTTCCTTCCACTATTTATAAACAACTCTTTCATCTACAGAGATTTGTTTCCTCTCCATATTAACATTGCATGTCTTAATTCTATTTGCTAAAATTTCCAGATTAAAGAAAAAAGTGACAATGTAGACATTTCCTGTTCCCCATTTTAGTGATATATACCTCTAACACTTGACCATTGGTTGTGATGTGGGCCTTGAGGTTAACAGAGGTGTTCTTAATTTGGTGTTAAGAATGTATTCTTTTAGTCATAGATCAGAACATATTTATTTTGGACTAAATATTGAATTTTATCGAATTCTTTTGGGCATCAGTGAAAAAATGTTATTGTGTTTCTTGAATGACTGATACAATGAGTTGAGTTAATAGAATATCTATCAAAAATGTTTGCTAGAGAACACCTCTTCTGCAGGGTGGCTTGTGAAAAAGACCTGGGGAGAAAAAGAGTTATTGTCTGAACAAATAATTTGGGGAAATGCTACCATGTATGTTCTCTTTTCAGAGATTTATTAGCTCATTAGCATATGTAGATGCTGAGGAGTGCAACAGTCAAGGAAATTATCTAACTTTGTTAAACTCCTTATGTCTAAACAGCACCTATTAGCTTGTGGTTCAATCTAACACACTTGAAAAGTGTTATATTAATAGCTTTCCTTATATGAAATAATCTTTGCATTCCTGGAATATACACTAGCCACAGAGTAGGGCTTTTAATTTAGTCCTAAGATCAGTTGGTGATGTTTTAATTGAGGATTTTTGTGTCTGTAATTATAAATGGAAGCTGGGAGTTAGCTCAGTTGGTAGAGTGCCGCTCTGTAGTCTCTGAGGTCCCAGTTCGATTCCCAGCACCACAATATGAGACAATCCTGAAACAATCAGCCATTTAAAACCCTATGAGGGTTGCTATGAGTCAGATACAACTCGATGGCATCTAACAATAACAACAATTATAAATGAGAGTGTACTGTCATTCTTTGTCTCTATCCACTTTTATCTCTTTCTTGGATTATGGTATCAGTGTGAGTTGGGAAATGCTTCATATTTTTCTGGACTCTGGAACAATTTGTGCAGCATGGGAATTATCATAGGATTTTATTTTCTTAATTTGAAATAGTTTCTTTACAATAGCCAAGAGAGAAATGAAGCCAAACAGTGCTAAGTGGTTGTCAGGGAGCTTGTAAGGAAATTCTCCTGTTAGCTTTATTTACTTTACTGATGGGCCTTAAAGTGTCTCCATGTTTCCACACTGAGGGTTAACACAAATGCTCTTTGCTCTAGAGGGTTAACGGTGCAGACGAGCCTACTCTACTTAGAAGCATTAACTCCTTCCTCTTGTCACTCCAGTTCACCACAGAACAGGGAAGCATCAAAGTCAGGCCAGGGAAGCAGAAAATGATAGAATCCCAGGCAGGAGAATCAAACTTCTCCATGAGCATGTCATCCCTGATGCTGGGAACAAAGTGAGGTGACAAGTACAAGGGTCTGAAGGGAGGGAGGAAATAGAGCCTGGTGAATTGTGGAGTCCAGAATCCCAAGAAGAGGGTCGAAGAATATTGATCCTGTTTTTAAAACACTTTCTTTGAAGCAGCACTGAGAATACATTGGACATTTATGGTCTGTAAGGGCAGAAGTGGGGTATTAAAGCCACTTTGGAGACCAAATCCTCCCCAATTCATAGCATCCTTTATTCAGAGAGATGCCATACTATTACAGACAAAATACTTCAAGGACTTTCTGAGGATCTAGGCATAAAAGCACACAAAGATTTTCAAATCCTTTATTTCCTGTTGCAGGAATTGTACAACACTAAAAGGCAAAATACCTTAGCTGTGCCTTGTCACACTCAAAGCAGGGACCTTGCTAAGGGCTTGGTGTTTACTGAATAAGTGCAAAATATTTGCTATATACATCACATGTGTGGGCATCCTCTGTTTTTGTGCAATAGAAGTGTTCCTAAAATGTGGAGTGTAAATAAAATTGAGTGAAATGAATCATTCATACAGACAGACAGACAGACAGACATATGTATATTAATACCTTAGGCAATAAATATGCACTTTTATCCTTTTTAGTTGATGTGTTTCTTAGCACTGAAACCTCAACTTGTATCCCTCTTTGTTCTACTACTATGAAGGTATAATGATAGTCTCAGATATTTTAACATATTTACATTTTGGATATTAATATTCATATTCTAAATGATTCTTTTTAAACCACCTCATAAATTATCAGTTTTTTCTGTTTCTACGTATGCTGAGTAGTCTAAAAAATGTACCTCTGTATAAAACATAAATTGCACATGAACCCACTCTTTGATCAAATACTGGATATATTTCTTTTATGACAACAGAAGGAAACTGGTAGGATCACATATCCCTGAGTTATTCTCAGTAATGTGATGAATGCCAAAAATAAGAAATGTGTGTCAGAGGAAAATAATGGCGATTGATAGGAAAGTGTTTCCCCCATCTCCACGCTTTTCTTCTCTATTCCAAAAACACATAATCATCCAGGGGAACTACTGAGAAAGGGTGATAATCTATTTATCCATCCAAGGATTCTTCCACTTAATAGTTGTAGACTTGTGTTTAACATACTTATTAAATACTGCTGCTTCTCTAATAGTGTACAAAGTAAAAAAAATTAATAATAATCAAAAAGATTTTGGTGGCATGTTGCCATATGAAATCAGGATTTGAATGGCTTTAATATTTTAACCAACACAGAGTTCTTTGAAGTTCCTTGATTATCACAAAGCTAAAAATCATTTCTTACCCTTGATTAGAGAAAAATCTGATTTTCCTGTTGCATAGCCTTCTTGAAAGAGTTGATGTGGGGAAGTGCCACAATGAATTGTCCAGGCTGAATCAAACAATATTGATTTTGTGTCTAACCCAGCATGTAGATTCTCAGTTCCAACACCTCACCTGGAAATACACAGAGGCTGTTTCCACAATAAAGTCACCTGTGACTGCAGAAAATTATTGGGTAGGGAGATTTGAAGGTGTATATTTCTCCATAGTAATGCTTTTATGCTTTTCTTTCTTTCTAAAAATTCTACTTCTTTCCCCACCTTCCGTTGTTCTGATTTTAAAGAACATGCCATGCTAGGCACAGTGGTACATGCCTCTAATCCCAGCAACTCGGGAGGTGGAGGCAGAAGGATTGTGAGCTTAAGGGCAATAGGCAGCCTGGGTAACTTAGCAAGACCTTGTCTCAAAATAGAAAAATAAAAAATAAAAAAGTGGGCTCGGGGTGCATCTCAGTGGTAGAACACTTGTGAAAGATGTGTGAGGCCCTGGATTCAAACCCCAAATACAGGGGAAAAAAAAGACAAAGAAAAAAAGAGCATGCCATTACTGCTAGAGGATGCCCTAGGAGATGACATGACTCCCTGGGACTCATTTCACTGTTGTGAACAGCACAGCCACTATCTCATTCCCCTCAGTACAGGGTGACTGCAGGATCCATACATGTACCCCAGAGGGTGAGGTTCCAACCTGAGGCCTCCTTGGCCCTCTTGTTACCAGAGTTTTAAAGCAGCAGTGAGAAGCAAACAAAGAAGGAACCAGGAACAAATAACATCATGAAGAAAGAATTAACATGACTCAGTACCTAATGAGGCATGCAGGATTGGGAAGAGGACAAAGTCAAGGGTGACATCCATTTCTTGGAGGACAATGGTGACTTTAATCAAATAGGTTAATGAATTGATAAAGTAAAATAATCTGAAATAATTGAAGTGCTGGCACCATCCACTATCTGACATATTCCTTGGCCAGATTATTATTGCCATTAATTCCTGAAATACCAGCAGAAGGAAACGGTGTTCATACTCCAGTGGGGGCGCTTACTTTTTCTTCTACAATGTATAAATCAGCAGTGGTATCTTCAGAAAGCCTCCTCAGTGAATGTAGGTGCCCCATCCCAAATGCATAACTCCTACTAACAGCATGCTAGCCATAGAGGATTATTCCAATCTCCGCCTGAGGTGAAGAGCAACTGCTCTTATGGTTGGGGTTACTCCAAGAAGTGACAGATCAAAAGCTATTAAACTGTAAAGTGGCTTTCTGATGAATAAAAGGGTGCTTCTGAGATGGACATGATTGAAAGAGCTTTGTGCTGACAGAAAAACTAGGGAAGTTTTGCTATGGAAGGCGAGTATGCCAATGTCATCTTCTGGCCTTTGACAATGAACCTGGAGGCCTTAGCAGTAAGAGTTCATAGTGGCCACAGAGGCGGGGAGAAACAAGCCTTGCGTAGGCCTGCAGAATGACCTGAGACTGCCTGTCATGAGATCCCCCTAAGTGAGTGCTTTCCACCTCTAAGTTTGTACAAGAGGCACTCCTAATTTTCAGACAGTTTGCTGCATAGTGAAGATTTAAGACACTAAAGTTAATTTAGTTAAATTGATATTTACCTCATGATTTCAGGGATTCAGCAGTGAATAAGCCTCTTGATGTTCATCTATCCTCTGTGGGCCAAACTATGGAAACACTTCTCAGCTCTTGGGGCCCTACCTTTGTTTATTCTCCTTTCTTTCACACACCATACATGGTTAGCCCTTCACTACTGTGTGTTATTTATAAAAAGTAGAAAGCAGACTTGAATCCTAGTCAGAATTTTGTCTGAACCATGAGTCAACTAATTAGATAAAAAAAAGATTTGAAATGTGATTGTGGAGGTAAATCATGTGAGGGTTGTAGGAGTTGGTGCACTAACTTGCCTATCTCCCTGACATGTGCCTGTATGTCGTTGGACGCATCAGTAAGTTTCTGTTACATCATCAATGAGAAAATATGCTAAATGTACTAAATTCCTTGGGGAAAATATGTTGGAAGTTTCCTACTTGGAAGGGGATACCTTTAAAAATTATTCACCTAAGTTGGGCAAATTGAGTGCCAAGTGCAGCTGACTTAGATAGATAGGCACCTTTACCGACCACATCACTGGCAAGTTTCCAGTCAGTTTGCAAGCCAGCTATTTATAAACTGGGACACATTTCCCTAAAGAAACAAATTTTAAAATAGTGGCTAGATTCCCAGGGCAATCCCACTTTGAAGAAGCTAATTTAAATCATAATAAAGTGAAACTCAACTTCTAATAGAATCTTCAAACCTAACTACTGTTTACAGTGATTTTTTTCAGCCCTAGCTGTGTATAACATATTATAATCACCTAGAAAGGGTTTTAAAAATATGTGTATCAGTACTCAGATAACACCCCCAGACCATAAAATCTGAATGCATTATCAATAGCAGTGGTGGGAGGTGGAGCTTGGGAAAAGGTGGAGCCCACTCAGAAACAGTGCATCTAGAGAGATGAGGGCTGTGACTGGAGGGTAGAGGCTGGGGTTCCAAGGATTGGAGAGCTGGGTCTTGGGTATTGGGGCACTGATGACTAGCTAGGTCAGAAGAAAGGATGTCCTGGGGGAGGAATAGGACTGTGGGCTTGCAACCTATAACAAACTTTGATCTCTTGATAGTAAGAAGTTTCTCAATAGCAGGGACATGGTGAGGAGGGCTAGAATATTCAGCCCAAGAGCATAAGGTTGGATACTGCAGTGATAGGAATGGAGCTAGCAGAATCCTCATTGGTGAGCATCACTTTCCAGTTCTCTATGTCCCATTCATAAGGAAAGAAAGAAATTACCTACAAACCACTTTCTTATTTAGGGGTGAGGCTTTTGTGTTGCACCTCTAAATATGTAGTTACTCTCAGTCCTTTGGTGTGGTAATGGACCCCTAAGAGTGGCAGCAGAAGTAATGGATAGGGAAGGGGAGTAGAGAGAATATAAGGCTCCAAAATTAGCTATCTAGCAGCTTGCAGAGTTCAGTTGTTCTTACTTCTGGTCACTTCCCTGTAAGCCCTTCAGTTGGAATTCCAGAATTCAGAAACATGGGCATAAAGTGTTATCACCAACAGATGAATGCAAATACACCAGGCGGAGGAGCTTCTCCACAGTTTTGCTGAATCCTTCATGTTTTTACAGTTGGGCATGGATATTCCTTTTTTTTTTTTTTTTTTTTTTTGGACATTCTCTGACTGTTGCAGTGTAGGAAAGTCTATGGAAACATGACATATATTTTAATCAGTTGCTCTCAAATAACACACCATTTTCTAAATTCTACTCTGTATTTTTTCTTGGCACTGCTTTGTCTCTATGTTCAAGGTCTCCCTTTATGGTATTTTGGTTACTCTGGATCAACAAAAGTACTGTGCTAGAAGAATTCTAGAGACATGTGAAAATTACATCTTTGTTTGAAAGAAGGGAATTACTGCCCCTATCTTTCTTTGGTCAGAGAGATGGTCTCTAAAGTGCTGGAATTCATCTTTCTTCTAGATACTCTTACGTACTTCTGATCTTTCCCCTGGTGTGGGTAGAATGAATTACTGTGAAAAGAGGTGGGTTTTTCAGGTTTCTGAAGGCTCTGGTGTGGGTGGGGTGTGTCCAGAAGGACTTCTTCCAGGTAGATTTACCACAAGCAACAAACACACAGGGCTCTCTCCTCTCTGATGATGGCTGAGCTTAGCAACACAATGAAGATGACAGCAGCTGGGCAGAAGAGATCCTGTCCCTCACTGAACAAGGAAACTAGTTCAACTGGAAAATCTAGATGGACCTCAAAGGAAGAATTTTCTTCTCTTAAACCCCATCCCAGGAGGCATCTCAGGAATACAGGGAAAAGGGGATTTTTTTAATAGAACTGAAATTCCTAGGCAAAATTTAACTGGCATAGTATAATGGACACATACCTTGTTTAATAGATGAGAATCCATTAGCTTTGACTATTTCAAGGAATATTCCATCATCAACTCATTTAACGGCAGCTATTCACATGGAGCAGAGCAGCTAGGCTCCCCCTTTAGGGATTTGCTGAAGCAGGCAAACCCTGGACTAGCACCTATTTTGATACACTGATTGTTTAGAAAAGATATTACATATAAGATAGACAGTTAATGTCAGCATATTGGCAAAATGATAGGCATTAAAGCCTCTTCTTCAAGTTAGTTGTTAGGTGCTGTCAAGTCAGGCCTGACTCATCGTGGCCCTACATACAACAGAAACACTCCCGGACAGTGTGCCATGCCTGGCGCTATGTCAGTGCTTCTCTGCTATTCATAGGGGTTTCAATGGCTGATCTCCCATCCAAGTACTAACTACGCCTAACCCTGCTTAGCTTCTGAGATCTTACAAGGAGCAGATGCCATGATGGTATGTCTTCAGGCTCTTCAGGCTCTTCAGGTTAGAAGAGCTAAATGCCTTCAGGCTAAATGCCTGAAGACTCATGTATCAGTTGTTGCTTCCAACCTTTTCTGATTGAATTATCATCCTTTAGTGAGCCAGATAGAGGAAATGGGGGTGTATTATAGCTTAGCTTTTCCTGTTGAAAATAAATAGTGCCCTCCAAATAATTTATTTTAGGACTTACTGAGCCATGTAACTTAGTCCAAAAGAAAACAATAGCTTTGCATAGGCAGGAAGTGGCTGTGAATTTAGACTTTTTTAACCAGAGAAAGGTCAGAGCTGCTTTGTATTTTTAAATTTCACTATTATGTATAGCTGATCACTTGGGCTATAGCTGAGGCTGGCTTAATGAGGACCTTCGTGATACTGGAAATGATAGCAACCAAGAATGGATCTCCAATCTATTTATCTGGGATAAAACCACCTCAAATTACTGTCTTAAATCCTTGTAAAAATTTCTAGCTATTTAAAGATCATTTTAAAATGTAAGTTTTCATCTTAAAAGAGAACAGAAGCCAGCACTATGGCATACACCTATAATCCCAGTGACTTGGGAGCCTGAAGCAGGAGGACAGCAAATTAGAGGCCAGGGGTAGCTTGTGCAATTTAGTGAGACCCAGCCTCAAAATAAACTAACAAAGGGGCTGAAGATGTGGCTAACTGGTGGAGTACTTGCTTCACATGCATGAGGTCCTGGGTTCAAGTCTCAGTATGAGAGAGAGAGGAAGAGAGAGAGAGAGCGCACGCACAGGAACCCAGGAAGCATTTTTTTCTAAAAGCAAGTTTGAGTCGGTTTCTATGCTAGAAGTATTTCTAATGAAAAACTTTGATCTAACTCAAGTACTAGTTTTGTCAAAGAGTTAGGGGCAAGTGAGTCAATACACTTCTCTTCTAAAAGAGGAAAATGGCAGGAAAAGTTATTTTATATTTAGATGTACTCCTATCTGATTACAATCTTTCCCTCTTTTTTTGTTATAAGGAAAATATATGCAGGAGGAATGGCTTATAGGAGAGTCAGAAGAGAAAGCCAAACTCTTAGTGTAATTACATTTATCAGGTTAGCAGGATAACAGTACCTATGCCTTAGGTCTTAGGTGGGGCTGGGGTTTGGCTCAGTTGGCAGAGTGCTGCTCTGCACTCTCTGAGGCCCTTGGTTCCAGTGCCGCAAAAAAACAGGAGAAGGACATGGCAATCCACTCCTGAAGCAATCCCGAAAGAATCAGCCATTGAAAACACTATGGAGGTTGATATGAGTCAGATCCAACTTGATGGCACCTAACAACAACAATGCCTTAGGTAGGAAAAGGTGATTAGCATTAAAAATACTGAAGTCCACACCAATTTAGAAAGGGTAAGACTTCAAGATAAGTTGAAGGTTAAGTTAGAAAGAAGCAATTTTGTAAGCCAAAGTATAAAAGTAGTATCTGAGGCATTGCTAATAAAAGTCAAGGATTTGTTGCAAGTAATGTCCCTCATTACATGTAGAATATTTGATGGACTCAATTGTACTGAAAAAAAATCTTAGCAGTCAACCAATCCAACTTCTGTCTTTAGTTGCAAGAAACAAATACCTCCTTCTACTAACACAAGTCAAACACAGGAATTTATCAAAAGGCTATAGAAACAAAGGCCTGGAGGGAAGCCAGGATGGGGGCATGTAGAGAGGATCTAGGAACTTCATCTTTATTTTGGGACTTTCCTCTTTATTCCTTTCATAGTTGATGCATACATCCACATCAATGGCATAAAGCTATTGTTTGAACTCATCCACAACTGAAATTCTAAAGTGTTCTGAATTGAAGTTACAAACACAAAGCTATAAAGTGGAGATAGTATCTCTGTATAAAAGGTACAACCGTGCATTTATGCAATTTCTCTAACATGGACTTTTATAGAATTGCAGTTAATGATGAAATACCCTAAGCTTAGCCAAGCCAAATCTCATTATACCATCAAAGAAACTGTAATGAGGAAGAAGTATCATGTCCAAGATTTCCCAGAGAGTTAATAGTAGAACCAGAAGCAGCACTGAGATCATTTAATAGCTTCTCTATCAGATATGTGATGCCTTGTGAAATGCTGAGGATGGTGACCAAGAAATAACTTATTTAAAAGCCTGAGCATGTCATTGGGGAAATACACTCCTTTACACACTGAACCTTCCTTTGTGTGATAGGAATATTTATACTTTCCACAGGATGGGGTTTTGTGAGGATTAAGGTGAGTAGTGCACAGTCATTGACACATATGAATTCTCTATAAATAATAGAAGTTATCAATTAAACGGGCTGGGATTTAGCTCAGTTGGTAGTGTGCTGCGCTGCAGTCTCTGAGGTCCCGAGTTCAATTCCCAGCACCACAAAAATGGGAGAAGGACCTGGCAGCCCACTCCCAAAGCAATCCCGAAACAGTCAGCCATTGAAAACCCTATGAGGGTCACTATGAGTTGGATACCGACTGGACGGCACTTAACAACAACAACAACAACATCAATTAAACACTTTTACTCAGCTTTTTGCTGTATAACAGCTCTGAAAGTCAATGACTTATGAGAATATTTCTATTTCCTACTGACATGTCTGTGATCTTAGATGGACTTGGTTTCAGTTTGGGGCTCATTGTTCCATTGGGTTCATCGCAGGATGCGGTTGTTCTGATGATGGAGAGGGAGAATACAAGAAGTGGAAATCATGTGATGATTCTTAAAATCTCTATGGGGAACTATCACAATGTTCGTTTCTGCTCATATTCCATCAGTCACAGCAAGTTATTTGCCTATGACGAGAGTCAGTGAAGCAGGAAAAGTTACCACACCCACAAGCAAGCCATGCTGAAGGAGAGAATGAGCAACACAATGGAAACATGAAAACCTTTGGTCATTGAGCCAAGTTCCTTTGGAGTAACTTGCATAATACTAAACTAGAACCCCCACAGGCTATCTGCAGACTGTGTGTCATCAGAGTTTGGGGCAATTTAGGAAAACCAGGGGGCTGGGATTTAGCTCAGTTGGTAGAGTGCTGCACTGCAGTCTCTGAGGTCCCAAGTTCAATTCCCAGCACCACAAAAATGGGAGAAGGACCTGGCAATCCACTCCCAAGGCAATCTCAAAATAGTCAGCCATTGAAAACCCTATGAGGGTCGCTATGAGTCGGATACCAACTCGACGGCACCCAACAACAACAATAGGAAAACCAGAGATCCAGGGAAGTTGATAGTTATTTTGGTTAAGAAACTGAATGTGAAGGTTCTTAGTATCAGATCTTCTCCCAGAAACTTCACGAGATGGAGGAGATATTTAGGAGTCATTAAGGCCAGGATTTCCAGACCTGAAAGTCATTTCAGAGGGTTCACATCCTCAGAGTAGCAGTGGTATCTGTTTTCATTTCCGTTCATCAAAAAAACTCAGCAATAGTAAGTGGTTATGTAAAAAACTGTTTCCCTTGTAAACAGAACAGGTCAAGAGCCTCCAGGTGTGAAGTGATGGAACCAGAGATCAGAAGAGTTTGCTTGGGATTCCCAACATAGTTTATGACACAGATGAGCTCAACTAGGTGCATCCATCAGCACACATTTTAATTGTTTTTTTTTCTTAGATACATGTTGTTTACATTTGTTCTCAACTCTGAATTAATGAGGAATTTAATGAGGAAGAGAAAACATAATTCTGCCAGCTTTCTCCTGGTTACTTTTCTCCAGATCCATAAATGTCTTTAATCTAAAAAAATAGCTTTACAAATATCGAGATACCTCTACTATTTCAAAACATAATGTAAGGAAGGAAAATACATCAATGTTTCTTATGCATCCCATCTCTAGCCAACGATCTGTTATGGAAAGAAACACCAATGGTGTTTTGAGATCCATGCCAGATTAGTGGACAGATCAGAACTAATCTGTATTCCTGTTATTTTCATACCTCAGTACAAATTGTGTGTGCCTTTCCCTCAGTCTAAAATGCTCTCTCCTTTTTTTTTTTTTTTTTTTCTGACAACTGTTCCTACTTAGGCTTAATCTGTAGCTCAGGTCTTACCTTCTATTGGAGGAGGAATTACCTTGCATGACTCCCCCCGTTGTGTTTCTTGCTCTTCCCTTGCTATCCCCATAGCACTTACAGGAGAATTACCTCTGTGACAATCCTAGTTTTGAAATTAGTCTTCACATTTGTCACTTTGCCTTGAGCCTGAGTTGAATCTGTGGCAACCTGGTATTTTCAGTACCAACACAGTACCTCACACATACCATGTCCTCTAAAAATCTTTCTTGAATAGACGAGAATGGGTAGAATTGAAGCTTGATAGATTAGAAACTGGAGAGGGCATTTCAGGAAGAGAAGTAGTAAGGAGTAAAATGATAGAGGTCAATGTGTACAAGGTGTGTTTAAGAAGAAGTAAGTGGACCCAACTCACTAGAGCGGACAGTACAGGAAAGAAAGTCCTGGAAAATGCAGTGGGAAGGTTTGGTTTGTTGGGGGAAGGCCTTGAAGGACACCCACTGTCTTAGTCAGCTCTGGCTGCCATCTGTCAAAATACCATAGACTTTCTGACTTAAACCACAGATACTTATTTTCTCACAGTTCCCGAACCCAATAGCCCAGGATCAGGATACCAGCATTACTGGTTTCCAGAGATGACTACCTTCTTGGTTTGTAGATGGCTGACTTTTTGCTGTGTCCTCACCTGTTGAAAGAGAGAGGGCTCTGGTGTCTCTTCTTACAAGGACACTAAGGCCATATCATAGTGAAGGACCCACCTTTATAAATTATCTCCCAAAGACCCCATCATCAAATACCCAATATTGTACATCACATTAGGAGTTAGGGCTTCAACATATGAATGTTGGGGGTTGCAGCTCAGCCCAAAACACTCATCCCTACTGAGTGGTTAACCAACTGGTCCCTGGTCCCATCATCTATCTACACTGTTCCTGGGGTTCCACTGTTCATTTATTAGTGAAGGAAATTCTAGAAATCAGCATTTCCAATTGAAAGAGCATTGAAGCCCAAGGGCAAAAACAAAATAACCTTTTAATTTCTGAGACAAATGAACGAAGTAATTTTTGCGAGTGGTATCTTCTATATCTATAGCAGCCATAAATCAAACCTGTGGGAGCTATACCATTTTACTTTTAAATGTACATTTTGAAAAGAACACAGTCATTTCTTATCATGCTTCTTTTGTACAATTTCATTGTAATCATCACTAGTCAGAAGGTCCTGTTGATTCTATGGCAGCAAAACTATTTGTTATATTCACAGTCCAAGTACCTACTGATTAACACAGGCATTTTGCATTAGCTGATCAGTATAGCACTACAGTCTTCCTCTGAGATTTACTGCTTTCCCCATTTACCCACAGACTATTTTTCATTGTTTTCCAGGCCTGAATTCCCTTCAATTGGTACAGTCTTGTAAGAATTACCATCTATAGAATGATAGCTTTATTCATTTGAAAATCTTATGTCCATTTGCAGATGATTCTAGCCAAGACTGAGAATTCTGCTGCCTGATTTGTAGAAAGTTGTTGCTGCCTAAAAATTTGTTGGGCATGTCCCATTGATAGATAGTCCAAATATACAGTGTTAATGTAAGAAGCAAACTTCACAGCATTTCCATAGCTCCTGACTATCAAATGATATATAAAAATATATGACTTGGGCACACTGAAATTGTTTCCACACTTTGAGCTCTGCTTCCATTAGACTGCTTCAGAATATTAGATCGAATCCCAAGGTGCTACTGATAATCATCAGCTGTTTGTCTTGCTGAATCTCTTTGTTTAAATGTATTCTTTTATCAGCCACGTGTTTTTGAAAGAAATGGGGAAAAGAATGCTTTTAATTGAAAAATCTGTATTCTGCCAGGCATTCCTTCTTCCTAGGGAGGTATCTGGAAAGTTACTTTGCTATTTTTATTTATCCTGCCACTGTAGTATATTGATGAGAGAACTGAGGCCCAATATTGTTAAAACAAGACATGAAATATTGATTAATTCTTTTGTAAATTCTCTTTTTACTCCTGAGTATAGCAGATTTCAGAAACTGCTGCCAATAATGTACTCTCCAATATTCCTCCATTATTGGGAGGGTCTTGATCTCTTTCAGGCTTTGATAAGTGCTTACTACACTTTTGAAATGTTAGTGTTGAGGGCCCCAGGCTTGGATTTCACTAGTTCACAGGAAAAATAAGAAACAGGAGAATTGAGCTTGCAAAGTTTGAGTCAAAGACCCCCTGAGGAATCACTCCATGAATTGAGGCAGTCTCAGAGGCTGAGGATCCTGGATTCCTTGTCCTTGTTCCCGCCGTACACTTTTTCCCATCTCCATTGCAGGTGAGGACTTGATCTTCAGGTCTAGTCCAAGGGAATCTGCTCATTCCTAGGGTTGTGTTACAAGCCAAGATAATGGTTTAGTATCAGTCAGAAAGGAGAAGGAAGTAAGATGTTTGGCTAGATGAGGAAAGGCAGAAGGACAGTGAGCAGGTGGAAGAGGAATTGTAGATAGGGAGAAACTGGCTTTTTAGGGCCAGGGATACCTTGAAGACCCATTATCCTAAGCCAGGAGTAGGCATGGGAGTCAAGAAATCTACTTTCCTCCTAGGATTCAAGTGAGCTTGAAACAGAGGAAAATCTGATAAAATATGAAAGAGCACAGTATAGTTCCCCACTAGAAAGAATTATCTCATCCACAGTGTCAACAATGCTGAGACTGAAAACCTCTGATCTAGAGAAAGTTCTGTTATTTTGCCCATCACAGTACAAGCTTCTTGAGCTGGAGCGAGTGGTGCATGCCTTTAATCCCAATGACTCAGGATGCAGAGGCCAGAGGATCACAAGTTTGAGGCCAGAGGCAGCCTGTGTAACTTAGCCTGTCTCTAAAAGAAAGGTGAAAAATGAGCTAGGAGTGCAGCTCAGTGGAAGAGCACTTGCAAAGTGTGCAAGAAGCCTTGTCTTCAACTTCCCAGTACTGAAAGAAAAAAAAAGTATAAGCTTCTCAGGTTCAAAACCCAAGTCATTGAAGTAATGGTGCTGAATAATTAGCAGAACATCTTGTGTTTAAACAGTAAATTCAAGCATAATTCAGTTTTTTTGAAGAGTAAGTATTTCAGATTTCTCAGTTCCACCCCTGAAATTACCCAAAACAGAAATGTTCCTGAGTAGAAGGTAATAGAGAAATGTGCTTTACAAAATGTTTCCAGAAATGAGAAGTGCGTGCTCAGAACAGGGGTGTAGCAAAAGAAGGATGCTGACAGCCAAAAATATTGAAATTGGAAAAAAGAAAGTGGTAAAGATAGCTTGATAGACAATGCCTCCCTATATTCATGTGATGGCCTATAGATATCAAGGAATAAGGGTAAATACCAAGAAGTAACATAGCTTATATTTTATCAGTAATAAACTAGATGAAAGATCATATTTTAAATGATATACCTTCAAGCCTTCAAAGTGTTGACAGCATCATTTTTCCAAGAGATGAGCAAGTAAACTTAACTAGTTTCCAAGTTGTAAGTATCTTGATTACCAAGGAGCAGTGGGAAACACATGATGGATTGCTTCCTGGTAACATTCCTACCTTTATTTTCCCCTGCATGACTCATTATTCTGCTGCACTAATTTAAGCTTCACTTTTATAGTGAATGAGGCGCTTAAATTCTCTTATCATCCCTGTGGGAATCTTGATTGTTTATTTGTGGATGATAATAATTGCTTTTATTGATCCCCAAATATGGAAGATATAAAATATGCTAGGGCTCATGGCCAGCTGGTACATAGTGACATATGCATGAATGACAAATTACAACACCATATTTGGCCTTAGAAGAGACTCGTGCTATCACTGGGTCTCTCCAAGCTGAAAAGTACAATTTTATTTACATCAGCTCAAGTCTTTTTGTTGTTGTTGTTGTTGTTGTTTAACCCTAAAGGATCTACTTGACTATAATTTCTACTTCATTTCTGATACACCCACTCAGCAGCACAGGAGAGCTTAGAAATGGAACAGCTCCCAGAACGCCCAGAGCCAGTGTCATCCAGACCAGGGAACTCTTCAGGGACTCAGGTCATCAGGCTATTTATTTGGAAGGATTCCTAGATTATTCTACCAGTTGTATTAGTCCATTGCAAGCATCATTGCTAAAGTATTAACTCTGAGTGTTTTAAGAAGAAACCACTTTGAAAGCCTCAGCATATGCAGTAGATAAGAAACCTCATGCCATTTCACTTCCCCAAAATATCAGAGGCATTAGGGAAAATCATGCAGATGCCTACTTAAGTTCTATTTTTAGGACAGAACACTGGGACAGGATGAGTCTCCCCAGCCTGAATCAAATGCAACACACATTATTGGAAGGGCTTTCAGGCTAATTAGTATGGACTGTCTACCTGGAAACCAAATAAGTCAGGTCAGGCCTATAAGGAACTGAGTATCATAAATGTGGTAAAATTTCCTTATTAGGTGGTAAAGTAGAAAGAACTTTGACTTGATGCTAAGCCCTGCAATTCCAGATGCCCTTTACCGGTGGTAAAGAGGTAAAGAGAACAGATGTCTAGAAGAGTCACTGTGGCAGCTGTGTCCTGTACACTCTTTGAGGTTCCATTAAGAATCTCACTGCTGAACTCTGAGAAACGACCATCTGGACTGGACCAGAATAAGTCAAGAGAACTTATTTGCAGAGTCAGGGCCCATATGTCACACGCAGAACCTCCCTCTGCCCTGGAGCCAGAATATCATCTTGGCACTTGACAGTTGGCAATTCTGTTGAGGGACCATTTCAAAAGAATGGCAATTTGTTCCAATTCATGTCCATGCTTATGCAAATCAAGTTTTACCCTCAATACCATGGTCCTGTTGGGTCCTTCACTTTGGAGAGTCATTTTTTCAACTTCCATGCAAAAGTGTGCAAAAGAGAAATATGGAGCTCCTCTTCCAAAGGTTTAGTCATTATAACTACCACCATTGCAAGAGAAAACCTTTCTACCCATTTTATCTTTTTACATATACCTCATGCATTTAGTATTATGCCTGTCACATGAGTGAGCACTAGATGTGATCTGACTGATTAACATCTTTGGTTATTATGTTATCCAATACATATGAAGAGAGGTGGTGCCCAACGATTAAAACTTATTCACAAATTTACTCTACAGGGTGGTGACCCCAGAATCATTTGATGTTCAAATTGAAAAGGACCTTACACGTAACTTAGTTCAGCCATCTCATTTTAGAAACAAGGACACTGAGACCCAAAGAGGCAAATGAGTTGTCTCCAGCCTCCCATTCTTGTAGGAGAAGAGCTGAAATGTGAAACTAATATCTGTTCTAACTCTGAAAAACACAGTCTTGTGCTATGTGCTATTGTGTTCCCATTAGATCACGCACTCCTTAAGAAAATATCCATCACCAGCTTCTAGACCAGTCAATGACACATGATAGGATAAGAATATTTGCTGAGAACATAAATAAGTAGGTGAAGAAGTGAGATGTGGCTTTTTCCTATCATGTAAAAGCAAATGCTGTAATTTTTAGTGATCTCTACTAGTCTTTGGTTGGGATAGTAATGAAGAAGGATAGAGAGAATATAAAGGGAGTGGAAATGTAGAAAAGTAGTGTGAGAAAGCAAAAGAGGAAAATAAGGTATACAATTCAGTAGGACTATTAGTCAGATAAGTGTAGTACCCATACAAAATTTCTATATTCAGTTTGGCTTTGCCAGGACAATTCCCTCTTCTGATTCCTCCTGGTTTTGAAATATATAGATCCCATCACTGCTGTTCCTCCTCAGACCTCAGAATGCAAAACAACTGCAGATTAAGTCCTGTAATAAAGTTGTTCTGTAGTCCACCTCGCCTCCCTCTTCTCAACCATTTAGTACATATTTTAGACCTATATTGCTGCTTCTATTCCTGTCACGGAGAAGAATACATGTAACTCAATGAGATACAATTTCTGTAATACAGGAACCCTCTGTATCTGCAAGTTCTGTGCCTGCAAGTTCAACCAAGTATAGATCAAAACACTTCATTGAGAGAAATGAAACATTGTGTCTGTGTAGAACAAAAGCAGACATTTTTCTTGTCATTATTCCCTAAATAATACAGTAAAACAACTATTCACATATTGTTTACAGTATATTAGGTATTATAAGTAATCTAGAGATGCTCTGAAGTATATGAAAGTACATGTGTGTGTTCTATGCAAATACCATGCCATTATATAAAGAACTTGAGCGTCTACAGATTTTGGTAGCCATAGAGATGCTAGGACCAATCTCCCACAGATATAAAGGGATGACTGGTTTTTGCATTTCAAAATCATGCACCAGGAGATGCAATGGCTACTTATGAAGTGACATTTTTGGACTCAATGACAAGCAAGCACAGGGAATATGAATGGGCTGAGTTTGTCCCTTCGTGCCAAATGCCCAAAATCAGTGAAAATGCAGACTAAAAAAAATCTAGTTGTCACCTCCCACTGTGAGTTTGTGTCACTTCTCAGATGCTGATGTGTTGTAAGTAATTTTATACAAATCCTCTGATTAACAAAAATAAATAAACAAAAGTTTAACAGGGCTTGAAAGCTGGGAAAGTGCATTCATGATACTAGACATCAATAGGTAGAAACTCTGGCTGGAGGCCTGCACCCAGAGTAGCTATCAGTGTCCAAGTGTCAGTTGGTAGAAAAATTAACTGTGCTGCAGCCAGTGCCAAAGCCTAGATGGAAGACAGGAAATGTAGTTTTTTCCAGAGATGCTTCTGCTCAGTTGCCAAACAACTTGGGGTGATCCACTTGCCTGTACAGGGAAAGATTTCAGGAGATAGGCAGTCATCTGTTTTGGATGAATTAAGTCACCTTGGCTAAAGATGAATATGGAGATCCACCCTGACCTTTTTGGAGCATGATCTCTAACTGTATTAACCCCCTCCATTATTGCACCTCCCTGCTCTTCTGTTACTATACCAAGCACACTTCCACATTTGTGATTTTGCCCTTGCTGTTATCCCTTTCTGACATACTTTTCCATGGTATTACCTGGCTTCTTCCCACCTTACCACACGCACATCTTTTTTACCCCTCCCCCAGATTTGTGCTCCTGTTCTCCAAGAATCCTTCCCTGACCAACAGTGTAGCACTTGCATCGAAATCCAACCTTTCAGCCTCCATAAAGACAGAAACTTTGGTGGTTTTGATAACAGCTATAACTGCTATATTCTTAGCATATAAAAGAGTGATTGGCACATAGCACTTGTTCAAAACAATGTATTGAAGAGGTTGGTAACAGGTCTTACAAAGGAAAAGTCTTATCTCATGATGCACGGAAAGCTGTTTAGGAAAACCTTTGAATGCTCTCCCAGACCAAGTCATTCACTTACACTGCATCCAGTTTATACTAAGAAGTCCAAGGAACTTTTGAGAAAGTTCAGGTAAGCAAGACAACACCATTTTCATTCAGATCCCATATGGGCTTTAAGCAACTTTTAGAAAACCTGTCCTCTGATATACAGTGCTAATTTGTATCTCACAGAATATCAAATAAATTATTTTTTTACCTGAAGGGAGCAGGATTGTTTGACTTCAGATATTTGCCATATGGCTTCTTCCACACAGCATAGCTTTGAGGCTTAAGGTAGTAAGGGCAAGAGCATGCATATAAATTATTCAGAGATAATTCAAAATAAGTGTGTATCCTTGACAGACTGTCAAGTCTCTTAATGCTTCTTCCTGATAACAAGGGCTGTGTTTTTGATAAAATGTTGCTTGTTTCTCACCACACTTTCTTGTTCCTCTGTGTATGTCTTCTGTGTTGTATTTATTTTGCTTGTTGTTGTCTGTTTTTTTCCCTCAGGGTCCAGTCTGGTTCCTATCTCAGCACAGGGTGGTTTACCTTCATTCTGGCCATGGATGCCTGTTACGGCATCCACGTCTACGGGATGATAAATGACACCTACTGCAAGTAAGATCACAGGAAATTATTTTTAGGCAGCTCCAATTCTGATATCTTGTCAAAATATCACAATTCATTTTAATGCCATAAATCTGAGAAACAGATAAAGCAACAATTATTTCCTAGTGTTCTCTGCTGACATGACATTTGTCAGTGCATCAAGTTGTGACTTTCAGGGTTGACAAAAAGAAAAATATTTACCTTGGTCTAATGTCAAATATCAGGAGGAGCACTCTTCTCTTAATCAGTGGCATATCCTAGACTTGTTGCTTCAAAATACAGAGCCGGTTTAGTGGTAATTTAATTCACAAAAGCAAGTTTGTCATTTCTGCTCTAATGGCTTGATGGATAGCTATCTATTCAATGGTTATATTTAATCACGAAAGACAAAATGTCCTGAAGCCACAGAGGAGCTGACAGCTTAACAAGAGTTCCTATAAAATAGGTTTCACTAATAAGTGAGTAATCTGCCGGATTCTTATTTAAAATGAGTGTGTTTATCCATTCCATATCCTAGATGGTTGGATAACTTCTAATTAGATAATAAAACTAACCCTCTATGCTTCATCAGGATAAGAAATATATTCCTCTACCAACAATTGGCACAATATAATTAAGAGACCAATTTAATAATATTTTCAAAATGGCAAATGTGAGACATAATCTATGAGCAAATATTTCTACCCTAACTATAAGCATAATTAAGCACAGATGAACCACAAATCACAAAGTTTCTTTAAGTTCTGCAAAAGCATAAGGCTATCCAAAATTTACTTCCATTATATACCATTTCCTCTTTCTAAGAATAACCATATATTTGAATATAATTGGTGTGATATATAAATTTTATTTGATTTATTAAAGCACTAAGAACTTGGTACATCTTCCTAAAAGCTTTAATATATAATAGCTTTGAACTAAGCTCATTGACAAGAATCATGTATGGGTTTGCAAGTAAATGCATTTACTGGGTACATAATGGATTCTTATAAGTGAATGCTTTACTTTTCATCTCAATCTTTTTCTTCCTTTTCTTTTCTAGGTCAGAAGGGTACAGAAAAGTCCCCTATCATTATTATGAACAAGGAAGAGATGAATGTGATGAATATTTTCTTCATGAACATGCCCCATATGGGGGACACAGGTTTATCACTGAAAAAAAAGTATTTGCTAAGTGGGCCAAGAAACACAGAATAATATTTACACACCCAAACTGGACAGTGTCTTGATGTTTGTTTTTACTGATCTTGCCATACCACTTATTCTGATCATGATACTGCAACTGTGATGCTGGCGAGGCTAATGATGATGATGGTGATGATAAAGACAACAATAATGATCAAGTTCCTGTACATTCTCCAATATGGATGGTGATTCTGCTAGTAATTTGAACTTGGGATTCTGTGGAGGGTGGTTGTACTCATTCTGTTCTTTCTGAAGGTTCAATACTACATACTGCACTTTATAATTTAACTGGAATTGAAATGAAGGCCAGCAACATAACAACTGTGACTTAAGAAATGGGAAGATTATCCTTCATGATAGCTGCCCAGAATTCTTAAATAGTGACTTCCAAAAGCCATGAGTTTGGCCTCATGAGACAAAGATATTGAGTTCATGGCCTCTTGAGCCTGGGAAATTCCACCATCTTGAAGAATAGTTGACTGTGAAACACTGTCCCAAGAAATGTTATCAGGGTACAAGTATCTTATCACAGTCACTAGTTAACCTAAGAGGGAAAGTATCTCTTTCTGATATACTATCTGCCTTCACTTCTTCCTGCAGCTCAAGCCTCAGGCCATTGCCTAACTAACAAAGAAGACATCATGGAATTCCTACACATCAGGATTACTTGATGATCTCAAAACTTAATTCAAAATGTACCAAGTAGCAAATCTGGATAAATTTTCACTCTGGCAATTTTATTCTTACCATTCAAAACAATATAACTAAACATATTATTAGAATGACCTATAGTAATGTTTAGTTATTTTTGGTTGAGTGCTAAATATTTCAAAAGCTATTTAATATGTAAGATATCAACTTCAACACTGTAATAACATATACTGTGAAACATTCCTAGAACACAGTCAAAGAGTTTCTTAACTCTGCTTCAACATCCAATAATACAAAATTATATGCTTTTTAAATCATGAAACAGGGAAAGCAAAGCATATTTTTACATCAATTTGTATCCTATCATACTTCATAATATATATATTTGTATATTCAAATTTCTATTTTATAGGCCCAAGATGTGTCTCTCCATATATTACATTATCATTGCCAAGTGCCAGCTCTTAGACATGGATGATTTCTTTTAGTAAATCTGACCAGAACTTCTGCCTTCTTGGGGTTACTTGTCCCCATAGTGTATCAGTTGTTATACCATTAGAACAATAATAATAATGACCTTACCATCCAAAGTGCTTTGTCACTTAGAGTCCTTTCACATATACTATGCCATGAGATGCCCACGACCACTTCATTGGACTACTGTCTGTACATTCTGCCATGTCTTTGCAAATGATTTGTAATTTGCTGATTGTTCTGATTTATCTCAGATTGCTCGACTTGCTAATATTTGTATAGAATAGCATTTATATAGACTAGTAACCATAGATTTAAGTGCCAAATACAAAATATTATATCAAGATTATGCAGAAAGTATTAAAAGAATGGCCTTGATCATAGATTAGGACCCTTGTGAACTTAGGTAGTTTTGATTGTTGTTGTTGTTGTTGTTGTTGTTCTTGTTAATGGTTCTATTTAGGTGAGGAAAAGATAAGGACACAGGGATAATAAAGAGGAATGAAAGCAGGAATGAAAAAAGATTCCTGTCCCAGGCTCAAGACAACTCAGTTCTCCATATACACATTGCTTGTTAAATAGTAGAAGGTTGCTTTGCTGAGAGAGTAACTAAGAGTCCAACAATATCTTTGCAGAATGATTCAAAAGACAAAAGCCAGGATCCACTTAAACAATGTTTTGGAGGCTGGAAGTAATGATGCCTTTCACCTCAGGAACAGTTGGCAGGTCCTTACCAGTGCTGATGTCACAGTAAATTATTAAAATTTGCCACGATTGGTGTAAACCTCTCTCTAGCTCCCTTCTGCCATTTTGACACCCAAGTAACTGCACCCATAAAAATTACCAAACCCCAGTTTCATCATTGGAGTTGTTATTCTTTTGTTGTTTCCTTTGTGTGATTTTCAGTTTTATGAATGTTAGTTTTTTTGGGCTAATGATGGATAGAAGTCCCCACTCTAAGAGAATAAATAGATACAAATGTTAAAATTGTAATACAGACTATTTTTCCTGCCTGTTTTGACACAGCCTTTCCATTTTTAAATAAAAAGGACTCCTTAATTAAACAGAATGCTTTGGGGAATGACAACCTAATTGTGTTAGCTTTCTAGTAAATGGAGGGCCAACTGTATTTCTTTTAGCCCTTACTGACGAGAGACTTTCAAAAAAAACTTATTTGCTTTCCTGCCTCACTATGGCTTTCTCTCGTGAAGGAGAGTTTTGCAGTACCCTGCCTCCCTTGTCGGTGCTGGTGGAAAAGGCAGGCTCCAGGCTTACATTGGCAGTGTTTTCTTTGAAGGGGCGAGGTGTTTTTGTTGTTGTTTTCTCTTGTTTGTTTTTCCTTTCCTCTGCTCACTTCCCCCATTTTCTGTCCTGATCTCTCTGCCCTTCTCCCCTCTCCTCTCTTTTAGCTAAACTTTTACTTGACATTTTAAAAATTTTGTGTTCTTTTGTCTCTTTTTCTTTAAAGTAGAAAACAAAACAAAAAAATACTTTATTCTCAATGTGGACACCCAGTTGAAATGATTTCCAGTGTAATCAAGATTTTGATAGAAGCTCAGGACTTATTTTTCTCTGTAGTCTTAATTTTCTCTGCATCCATTTCCTGCTCTTTATTCTTTCTTCCTAATTCTAGTGGAAATGCAAAGTCTAATTTCTCCCATTTTGAAAAGAAATTTTCCATCTCAGATTTGCTGATGGAGAAGAATGAGGCAAAGGAGCCATTAATTCAAAGAGAGTATTTTGTCATGTAAATATCTAGTCAATCTCACAGGTTCTAGTCCACTAAAAGAGATTTTACCCGTCATCTGAACATTGGAAAATTATTAAAAGCTTACTCATCACTGACCTGTACATATCCTAGACATTAATTAATATCTGTGAAAAATAAAAATGTTTCAATATCATTCAAGGCTCTAGGCAAACAGAGTATGGAAAATGGCCACTAATTTCTGAAATCAGCATAGCAGCATGCAAGTTAAAATAATAGAATAAATATTGTTTCAGTTTCTGCAGAATCATGGAAAAAGCAAGTAAATTTTAAAAGGGTTTTTGAATGAATGTTTGAATCCTTGCTAAATTAACCTAGTGACAGGCAGTAATGATTTGTTTTGTTATGGTGGTAACTAACATATGACTTTACATTGGTGACAAACCTATCAAGAAAAAGAAATTTGGGAGGATTTAGGGGGATGTCTTTATATATGCTCATAGAGTCCACTTGTGTGCATTAATATATTTATATGCATGTATTCATATAAGTATACATGTAATCCTATATTCTTCACTGATGTGTGTGAATCACAGAAAATCTTATTTTAGATTTCATCTGAAATTTGCTGGGTTTCATTTTGAATCCTGATGAAAAAAGCAAAAATCCACAGTAAATGTACTGATTGCTGAGAGTATATAAAGTCATATTCAATCACTGGCCAGAAGAATAAACTTAGAGAAAATGCTATATCTAGAAATGAGAACACAATTAGATGCCACAGTTGTCACAAATCAGACTTGTAAGTATAGCAATCTGTAGTATAAGGCTCTGCCAATTGCAGCTCAGCTAAAGTCACATTGAAAAATATTCCATCAGGCTTCATTCATGCTGAAGTAAATGAACATTGGTTCCCCTATGCAAATAAAACAGTCTTTTAGCATAGGCAAAACTCAGATTTGCATGATTTTCATTACATATCTAGAGAACTGTGACCATTATTAAAAAAAACAAAAATCTTACAAACAAAAAGAGAAAGAAAACAAGAAAAAAAAGAAGAAAAAGAGAAAGAAGAAAGAAAGGTAAAGAAAGAGGAAAGAAAGAAAGAGAAAGAAAGAAAGAGAAGAAAGAAAGAAAGGAAGGAAGGAAACAGAGGAAGGGAGGGAGGAATGAAGAAAATTATATAAGGATATTGCTCTTTGAGGATTTGGTATAAATCCGCTGGTCTGGGAGCAAGAATCTGAACTGGGGACCTGCTGACCTTCCAAGAAGAAAATAACCATCAGAAGAGAATCACTCATAACTTCCTTAGAAAAAAGATAACACTCAAGTACTTCAACTGATGGTGTTAAGTGTATGTTAATGATGAGATCAGTTTAATTTTAATAAGCAAGCAGATATTAACAGATGGCTTACTTTTTAAAAATATAATCATCTAGCTTTTAATGTGGCACATCAAATGAAGGAATCAACTGTACTGTCCAGTGTCAGTTGTTTGTCTCAACACAACAAATGAATTATAGTCCCAAGACCAGGAGGGAAAAAAATGTTTTGTCCTTAACTGCCTTTTTACCAGGCAAGACCTCACTATTTTGATAGTATACACAGATCCAGTGACTGAAGGAATCAGTGCTAGCCCTTCTAAGTAGGCTAGTCTTCTAGAGATGAAAGGGGCCTTACACACAGCCATTCCAACCCCTCCTCCACCTTGGAATTGAGGAAACATACCTCTAGAGGTGAAGAGACTTGACCATGGCTTTTAAATGAACAGATGGCAGTAATCAGACCCAAATTCTTATCTCCTATCTCTCTCTTTCCCTAATATTTTTCCGTTACTTTTGGTTTGGTTTAGTTTGGTTTTTTCAGACAAGCCCAGGCTGATCTCCAACTCATGATCCTTCTGGCCCTATCTCCCAAGTGCTGCAGTTATGGGTGTGTGCCACCACAACTGCCTCCACTACAATTCTTAAAGCCCAGAATAATACCTGGAAAATGCATGTGTGATTTATTCAAAGGATCTATTCATAGAAACAAAGGGCTCTGGTTAATGCTGACTCTACTCAGGATCAGATAAATCCCCACACTGAAGTGTAGAGATACTCGAATAATTGAAGGAACAAATTCCATATCTGTATTCTCCATTCTTCATGTTTGTTGCTAAGACTAAACCTCTATCATCATGAAATTTTAAGACGAGTATAAAGAGTATAAAAGTGAGTTTCTTACTTCCTGTTTGTCTTTGAGTTTTCCTGGTGAAACTGGCAGGCCCTGTTGTTGCCTTATGCCAAAAACAGAAATGTCCTCATCTTCAAACCAATTTAGCTGCCTGGGGTAGTAAAACAATCTGTCAGCACTGGCTAGAGAAACGGTACCCTTTGGTTTCATGCTTGTCTGTGCACTGCTCATGATCTTTGAGCCCATATACCTTTCTGGAAGGCAAATACAAGCCAAAATGTCCCGCGAGACTCAATCAGCACTCAAGATTTAAAAGGGTTTTCTCTTTAAAATCCACGTATATAATACTGTTAGAGAGGAAAATTTTGAAACTGCATACACTGGGCTTTGAAAATGGTTCCTGTTGCTCAGAAATATTGTTCTGTTGCTTGTTTTTGCTAAACCTGAGGAGTTACCAACACAATAAAATGGCATGTAAATTGCTAAGACATTGAATCAGAATTGTCCTTGGGCTGTAACAGTAAAAAAAAAAAAAAAATCATTTGGTTGTTTTTAAGTCCTTCATTTTTTTCTTCTCAGAATAGGCACAATTTGTTTTTGAAGTAGAAAAGGTCTTCTTTCTCCACAAATATGTCTCTTTTTACTTGTGCCATGGAGACCTCAGAAAAATAGAAGTTCACTTTCATAAAGGTGAAGAACATCTTGGTGAATAAATAGCTAACTTCTAAATTCATGTGTTTGCCTATGTAGTAAGCAGTTTCTTCTAATAAACTCCAAAGAGACCAAAACCAGGGCATTTTATGGTTCCTTGTTACTCAACCTTCAAAGTACTAATTTCCTTGTGTTTAACTTTGTTGTAACTGCTGCTGAGTAAATACCATTCCTGTTACGTATAGTATATATTTTATACTTCACTCATTTTTTGCAGTTCACACAATTTTTGCTATAGACACTCATTCACTTTAAAAACCCGTAATCTTCATCTATTTATAGAGGAGACTGTAAATGCATGGTTGTACATTCAGTGATGGTATTTTCTCTAGTATCATGTTGCTTTATTTATGAGGCACTGCATCTTAGAATAAAGCTTACAAAGTGGCAAAGGGCTATGAGCATATTTCAGTTTGTTTTACTTTTATAAGGCATAGGGATCTGTTAACAAAGCCAAATAATATTGGTGATTGAAAGAAAAAAGGGTGGGGATATTCAATATGTTCAATATTCAAGAAAGATATCCAGGATACTATTGCCCACAGTAACAAGAGAAGGTGTTGATCAGCCTCCAGAATTTTCTTAATTCACATTAACTATCTGATCCTGAGATATTCCTTCTTTGTGGTGCCAGACTTATTGACAAAGTCAGTTTAGGACATGTTGTTAGGTGCTGTGAGTCAGGTCCAACTCATCACAACCCTATGTACAACAAAACAAAACACTCCCTGATTCTGTGCTAAGCGCACAATCATTTTTATGCTTACACCCACTGTTGCAGCCCCTGTGTCAATCCATCTGGTTGAGGGTCTTCCTTTTTTTCGTTGACCTGCTTCTCTCCCAAACAATGTCCTTCTCCAGGGGTCAGTCCCTCCTGACAATATGTCCAAAATACATCAGACAGTCTAGACCTCCTTGCTTCCAAGGAGCACTCTAATTGTACTTCTAGAATGGCTCTGTTTGTTCATTTGGGAGCCCATGGTATATTCAATATTTGTTTCCAGCACCATGATTCAAAAGCATCAATTTTTCTGCTATCTCCCTTATTCAATCTCCAGTTTCCACAACCAAAATTTGACTATACTGAAAATACCATGGCATGAGTCAGGCACACCTTCATCTACAGTGTGACATATTTTCTTTTCAACACTTTAAAAAAGTCTTTTGCAACAGCTTTTCTCAATACAACTCACCTTTTGATTTCTTGCCTGCTATCAAACCAAAACAAAATCTTGGACAAGCTCAATCTTTTTTCCCTTTATCATGAAGTTGTGTACTGACTTAGTTGTAAGGATTTTTGTTTTCTTGATATTAAAGCACAATCCATACTGAAAGCTCTGTTCTTTGGTTTTCATCAGGAAATTCTTCAAATCTTCTTCTGTGTCTGCAAAGTTGTGTCATTCCAAAACACAGGTTGTTAACGAATCTTCCTCCAATCTTGATTCTACCTTCTTCATAAATTCCAACTTCTCTAGTTATTTGCTCAGCATAGAGATTGAAGAGGTATGGTGAAAGGATACAGCCCTGATGCACATCTTTCATGACTTTAAACCAGGCAGTGTTTCCTTGTTCTTTTCAAACTCCTGCCTCCTGGTTCATGTATAGCTTCCTCATGAGTACAATAAAATGGTCAGGTGGTCCCATTCTTTGCAGTGTTACCCATACTTTTCTGTGATCCACATAGTCAAATGCATAAGCTACTTAAAGCTTCTTCTTCCCTCTTCCCTTTCTTCATTCTTCCTTTCCTCCCTCTTTCTATCTCTCCTTTTATCCATTATTTTTTCTTCAAACACAACATTCTTGCAGTTGAATGTCATATTTGGATAGTCTCTCATTTTATAAGTAAACTTAGAGTACTTGATCACCTCTATAAGAGACCTATATTTGGATATGATCTCAAACTGAGAAACTTCTTTGGGAATAAATAATAGCAAATTTTTTTGAGAATAGATAATATTAGCTTAGATATCACCTTAGATTCAGTTCAAAGGGCTGAACATCTCATCTAATCTTCCAAACATTCCATGTGGTACATAGTGTTATTATCACCATTTCACATAAAAGAAATTGAAGCACAGAGAGATGAAGTGGTTTGCCCAAGGTCACACAGGTAACGATTAGATGAGGTTTGAACAAAAGCAGTTTGGCCCAAATGGGATAGGCCAAAAGGTATAACTAAGAACCCCCAAATTTCAATGACCTAACAAAATAAGATTTGTTTCTCTCTAAAGCAGAAATTACACTTTGATGCAACTCTAATCATCTTGCCCTAAAGAATGACTCACCTTCCATCATGTGATTCTGCCTTCTCCAAGGTCCTTTGAGTCCCCTCTATTTGGTCTGCTAATGCAGAAAGAGCAAGAGACATCTTATATTGGAGGGTTTTATGGGCAAGTCTGGAAGTGGTGAACATCACTCCCTCCATTCTACTGGCCAGACTCATTCACATGGCCTGGTAGTGAGGCGAACAATGCAGTCAAATTTGGGGCCCAGTGAGAAAAAGGAATAGGGTTTGGTGAACATGTAACAGTCTGTGCCGTGGTATTCTTGGTCCTGCTGACATAAAGCCAAAAAAAAAGAAAAAAAATCCATTTTATGTACCTGTGTGGATGAGTAGTTTATGTTGTTAATACTTTTTCTAGCATTGAGTACTGTTAGGGTTTAAATCTAAAATGTTCCCAAAAGGTCTTTTTAATGATCAGTCTCCATCTGGTAGCACTGTGGGAGTTATGGAACTTTGGGAGGCAAGATCTAGCTTAGCACAACTGAATCAGTGGGGAGAGAGACTTTGGAGGGTTTTACCCAGACCAGTAATTCCTGTCACTCTCTCTGCTCTCTCTTTCCTGATCATGAAAATGTGAGGTTCTCTACTGTGGACCCTGCTGCTTGCCCCCACCATACCTGCCCCACTGCCATTATGGACTGATCTAACTGTGAGTCCAAATAAATATTTCTCCCGATAAGTTTTCTTCAGTTGGTTTCTCTGCCACAAAGATGCACCAGCTGACTAGTACAGGAACACTTGGGGAGATTTTTTTTTTCTCTGCATGGATGTCAGTGCCCATACTTGAAACAATAAACTGAGGAACAAAATCTTGATCTGGGTTCTAGTATGCCAGGAAGAGAGGATATGATTTCTTTTGCCTGAGGAAGCAAAGAGAGAAACTAGTAAGCTAGAAGCACTTTGAAGTACATTCAGTCTACCAACAATGGAATTAACATGACTTTTAATGTTTTCATGATCTGTGCTTAAAGTAAAATGGATCCACCCTAGCCTTCTGATCAACCCTTTCTTTTTGTGCCTATTCCTTTGCAAAGCGTCACAAAAATGAACCTTCCTTTCAGGTCTTCTTTGGTCTTCAGGTTGAAGCAGTGCTGTGATGATTTTTTCAAGTAAAAAAAAAGAAAGAAAGAAAGAAATTTCTAGTTCTCAAATCTTAAAATTGCAAATCACCTTCTCTCCTCACCTTTTTTTCTTTGTTCTCATTGGGCATATGAACTTACTCCAAAAAAGTAATAATCTGCCTTAAATTGCCTGGCTATGATCAAAATATAATGCTATATTCCTAAGAAGAGAGGACTTTTTACTTTTTTTGTTCTCTCTCAACACTTTTCTTTCCTCTAAATACTTTCTACTATTTGACATTTTTCTTGAATGTATCTGCAAATCTTTTTCCCTGAACACAAATAGAATTTTGCATCCTAAAGTTCTTTCTCACCTAATAGAAAACTCTTTGCTGTATTGGATAAAGGTGCTTTGCATGTTAGCATATAAATTTTCTTAATTTTCCCATGAGAGAGATTAGCAGAAATCTAAAAGTAAGATAATTAGAGAAAAGAATCTTCCAGTGTTTACCATCTTCCTGATCACTCACTTTCAGTATATTTATAATCCTTGTATAGAATAAGAAACTATAGTATCTGGTGTTGGTAAATAATACAGGTTTGAATCTCTTTTTAGAAGTTGTAACTGCTGATTAGAATATCTTACAGTGCTTTACAGGAATAAATTATTTAGTTTAATCAGTGTGGTAGCTTCACTACCCCTACGTCCATGGCTAAAATTCTTCAATAATATAAGCGTATAATATATACTAGCAGCACCTTACACAATGCATTGAGAGTTCTCATATATATAATTTATAAAACTTTTCAAATATGCCACTTTCCATGTTTATGAAATCATTAAAATCTGTATAATCTTCCAAAAATTTCCACGAAGTGCCTAAATTTCCCTAGAAGTATAGCACATACAATGAAATTTGCATAGAATAGTCTTTTGTGTTCAGTGGTATTTTTACTTCAAATTGAAGCAGTTTGGCCAACACATCATGTGGTGATGTTGACTGTGACTGGTTTCCTCCCTAGTACAAATTCCATCACTCTCTGATGGAATAGAGTATATTAATCCTGGATAAGGACATTAATGTCCTACAAATGATCTGTGAATCATGCAGAGTGGTGAGTAGCTGGTGAGTATGAAACAATAGAAAAATAAAATTATTTCAACAGCACAATATATGAATTCAATGAAACCAAATGATATTTGATAGGAAAAAATACAACCTAGGACACTTTGGTTCAAAAAGACAGGAACATGACTTACTATCAGTACTCATGAATAATAATTGGGGATTTTAGAATACTCTAATAGGAGATATACAACTTAAAAGGTCACTAACACCATAAGATCCATAGAAAAAGAATCTAAGATTGAAAAGCAAGGATCATGACTTTTCAGGTCATTTATGGGCATATTTTTAAACTTATTTTTATTTAGTTTTTTTATTAGAAAGTAATATATTTTCATTGTTGGAAATATGTAAAGCACAGAAATGTTTGATACCCATTATTGCACTGCCTTATACTCATCCAATATTTTTCTATAGATATTATTGACAAAATTATGTGTATGTGAATGAAAGGGGGGGAGAGAGAGGAGAGAGAGAGAGAGATAAAGAGAGAGAGAGAGAGAGGTTTCTAACTGGCTTTGTTTCCTTAATAAGAAATTGCAAGCATTTTCCCTCATGTTATTAAATTATCCTAAAACATTTTCAATAGCAACATTGTGCCATAATCTATTTAACTATTCTTCTCATTTTTCCCCATGTGATGAATAGTTTTGTTCATGAATTTTTGAACAGTTTTCTGATTTTTTTATTACACCCTCATACAGTGGTGCCTGCTACCCTGAACCCTTACTAAAAATGATAGGGTGTTTTTCATCTTTTGTATTCAGAAAGGTTATTTTCTTTTAATTAGTATTTGATTGATTAGTATGTAAATTAACTTTTGCATATTTATTGGTAATTTACATTTCTTCTTCCATGAGTTAGCTCTTCCTATATTTTGCCTATTTTTCTATTGCAGTGGGAGTCATCACATTTTAAAGATACAGATAAATGAAAAGTCATTCAAAAGAGAGGAGATAGGTTAAGAGTGACTAGGATCATGCAGGAACTAGAAATTATATTACAACAGGAATTGGAAACACTAAATAGAATGTTTTGAGGAGGATTGAATTCAAATATTTAAGAGGCATTAATGCAGGTACAAAATTAGTTTTAAACACTATGACTCTACTGGAAGAAGTAGGGTCCATGAGTGAAATTTCAGATTTTTTCTCAGGGGGACATTTACGGAAGTCTAAAATTAGAGTGTGAATTTTTAGAATAGGTGAAGATGTGTGAAATTTTTGCAGATGGGTCAACCCCAATTTTTAGTGATTCCACTTATTAAAGTTAGACTCAGTAGCTAAGATTCCTTCTAGAAGCCACTGAGATTCTGTGAAACAGTATGCAACTCCCAGATGTAAAGGCAAGATTTGATACTGAAGCTCTGAAAAAATGTCTAAAATGGTTAAGCTTTTGGAGAACCTGGTCTTAGCAGCAGCAGCTTCAGGAGTTATCTTTGGAGGGGAAAAAAAAGGTTATGTCTGATGATGGCAAATTTCACTCAGTATATGTTCAGAATCCATCCCCGAATTTGGGGAGTACATTTGATTAGCGCATGCCGGTAATCAACTTGCTGAAGAGGATGAGGCAGGAGGATCGTGAGTTTGAGGACAGCTTGGGCTACACTTTTTTGCCTGGAGCCATAGCACTGTGGCATCCATTCCCATCAGATCTTGGAAGCTAAGCAGGGTCAGCCCTGGTTAGTACTTGGATGGGAGACCACCTGGGAACACCAGGTGCTATAGGCTTGGGAGAAGGACCCAGCAACCCACTCCCAAAAGATAATCAGACATTGAAAACCCTATGAATAGTAGAGATGCACTGACAGTGTTTCATCTGTTGTACATAGGGTCTCTATGAATCAGACACCAACTCGATGGCACTTAACAACAACAGGTACATACACCCTCACACACCACACATTACTGCTACACCACACATTACTGCTATCACCCCTAACTCTGCTACTGCCTACTACTGACTTCATTCTCATAATGCTTTGCAGGAAAATATAAAGTCCCTTGCTTGCTAGTAGAGAAAATTCCTTCACATTTTATTCATCCATATTTTTATGTACTTACTATTGTGATATGACTTTGAAACATAATGACTCAAGAAAATTAAATTTAATATCATAGCATTCATCATGCTGGTAATTTATGATAATGGATGTCACTGTAGATTTAGGAGTCATTTATACTGTCCATCTTTTCCTATTTCTGCTAGATTAAATAAATTCTTCATATTGAGTTTTGTTTCATTTTCAGTTTTCTACTCTGTACCACTCACTTTCAGTATATTTATAATCCTTTTTATCTGGCCTTTGTAGTTTCAAAATGATGCCTTGGATATTTTAAGTTTTAAGCAATCAATGCCCTTTTCAAATTGCTCTCTTAAGGTTTTTGTAAAATAATATTCACCGTAATACAACTTTAAATTACCTGACTTTTCCTTTACTAGACTTAATCCAAGAAGGCTAATTGAACATTAAGCATTTTAATCATCCCACACTGTTAAATCTGTCTTCTCAGTACTGAGAATTGGATAGGCCATGAGCTTAATTGTGTTCCTGGCAACGCAACTGGAGTGAAAGCTTGATAATATGATTAGTATGTAACTAGAAAAATAGTCTTGATCTATATTAACATCTGAGCAAAAATTATCATCTCAACAGATATCTAGTAAATATACTCAAATTCATGGTACTGCATTAGGGTTTTGGAGAATACAGAGATGGGTGGGCTGCAGTATTTATCTTTTATGGGGTTTACCAAAGAGTTAAAAAATAAATCAAAATTCCAAATAGATACAAAGTGACTCGGAGTAAGGTTACACACAAAAGAATGATGCAAACAAAAACATGCTATGTAATGCAGAAGCATAAGAAGCATAAGGAAACGGCCATTCAGATACAAAAATTGTCACTGCATTACATACATGTGGAAGTAATGTCCCAGCATCCCTATAAAATGAGTGATTCAGATTCTCAGGATGACACAGTACATGCTGGATCTCAGGAAGTGCATCCTGAACTTCTATTAGCAATGCCTTATTGAAATGGCTAATATAGGAGACAGCCGCCAACATATAGAAATGCTTTCATCTAACACAGGATGAAGATTTTGACAGCAGTGTCTTGTAGAAAAGCAATGTTTGTTTGAAAAAGTAGAGGTTATTTTTGAAAAATGAAATTAAAACATCCACAGTATAATACAATACTAAGAATTCCTTTCGTATCTGCTCTGGAATTTGCTAGGGGTACGAGGTTCAGTCAAGGCTCTGGTACTATTTTTAAATGTATCCATTAAACAAATAGCACTTTTCAAAAGACATTTTAAAGTAAGCTGTGAATTCAAATAGCTTAAGATGTGGAACCAATTTAGGTGTAAATATGGATCCATTTTTATCTCTTTTATCCATGTAGATCAATTAGTCTTGTGTTATTATTCTTGATGCACATTCACTCTTAGCTTTAGGAGTTAGCATGAATGTGCATTATCCTGATTATACTTTTCTTGTGATGGATTCATCTATATTTATCTACAGAGCTTGAATGAAAATTTTCTAATGTAAAATAGCTATATGCATCTAACTAGAAATTTCAGCAGAGCTAAGAAATATTAGAAAAGCAAAAATCGTAGTATGCCACTGTTCCAACTTTTACCTGCTAAAGAAAATCTAACAGAGGAATCTCTTTTATTTGAGTAAATGGATTGAATGTTCTAAATAACTTAATTCTGTCTTCTTTGAAGTAATCCACTGGATCCCAGGAAAAATTAATAATTTGCTCTGGCTGGGAAAGAAGGGAAAAGGAGGCAGACATGGCTACTTGCAAGATTATAAATCAATATTTTTCCATGTCTCTTCTCCATTTCTGTTGAAATCATGTATTATTTCTTAGTAATTCATCTTCTCTATTATGTATCCCTGAAAAAGCCATGCAGAAGATTTTATGAGCTCTGGTCATTGTTGTACCTTAGAGTCTAGAAATAGATCCACATATATTTGGTCAAATAATTTCCTATAGATATTCCAAGGTAGTTCAATGAAAAAGGAAGTCTTTTTAACATACAGTGCTGACACAAAAAGAAATCCATATGGGAAAAAAATGCATATCAAATTTGTATCTTTTACCTTATATATAAAACTATAAAATTTCTAGAAGAAAACAAAGATAAAATCTTTATGATCTTAGCATAACAAACATAGTTCCTAAGACACATCCAAAAACCTCCAGAAATCATGAAAGAAAAATACTGATAAGTAGGACTTGACAAAATTTAATAACTCCATTTTGAAAAACACTTGAAGAAAATAAAAAGACAAGCCACAGACTGGAAAAAATATTTGCAATACAGTATTTATAGCTATCTTCTTCTCTATATATCTATATAAGAACTCTTAAAACTCAGTAATAAAGAGATGAATGCCTCAACTAAAAAGGCTTACACAATTTGAACAGAAATTTCACAAGAGGAGATGGATAGCCGATAAGCTCATGGAAAGATACTCAATGCCAGAGTGAACAGGAAATACAAATTAAAACTGAACACTTGGCATAAGGGATTCACTGGTGAAAACTTTCAACATAGTTCCTGCTTTTATAGAAGTTACCATGCAATGAGAGATACAGACAAGTAAGTAGGCATTTCTGAACAACAGTATAAGTGCTTGATTGGGAGATATATAGGTGTCTAGGGGTGTTGTGGTTTGGATATGAAATGTTCTCCATGGGTTCATGTGTTAAAGGCTTGATTCCCAGCTGGTAGAGCTATTAAGAGATAACTGGATCATAAGGATGCTGACTTCCTCAATCTAACGTCATGGCTGAACGAACTATTTGGTAGTGAGGCTTAGAGAGAGGAAGTAGGTTATTGGGGTTGTGTCTGTGAAGGATATATGTGGTCCCTGGCCCTTTCCTGGCTCCCTCCCTCTCTCTGGTTCCCAGCTGCCATGAAGCAAGCATCTTGCTCTGCCACACCCTTCAGGCATGATGAACTGCCTCACCACAGAAACAATGAATTAGCCAAGCATTGACTGAAATCTCTGAGACTGTGAACCAAAATAAACTCCGTGAAGTTGTGTTCTCGGGTATTTTGTGACAATGACAAAAAGTGACTAACACAGCAGGTGTTGTATAACATGTTGTGGTTGTTGTTAGGTGCCCTTGAGTCGGTATCCTACTCATAGTGACCTTCGTAGGGTTTTCAATGGCTGATTGTTTCAGGATTGCCTTGGGAGTGGATTGCCAGGCCCTTCTTCCATTTTTGTGGTGCTGGGAATTGAACTTGGGACCTCAGAGACTGCAGCGCAGCGCTCTACCAACTGAGCAAATCCCCGCCCTTGTATAACATAGAAAGTCTTAACACAGACAAGTGGTTAGGTAGTCAGATAGCCAAGGTGGTCAAGACAGGCTTCCTGGAGAAGGTGGATTAAGCTGAAACCAGAATGATGAGTCAAAGTAAACTGAAGAAGGCAAGCATGGGCAAGAAATAATATAATACAAGAAGTTATAATGAAGAGAGAGGGCATGGCATATTCCAGAATATGCCATAATAGTATGGCTGATTGGAAGGAAACCATGGGAGTGAAAGTTGGAAGGTGGTGGTTAGGGATAAACAAGCAATGTAATCAGAGGCTAGGTCACCTAAGTCATATAGTAATAAAGAGTTTTAACTTGATATAACAGCAGTGCCTGCAAAGTGGGGAAAAGTTTTAAACAAAAGAATATCATATCTGACATTGTTTAAAGAGATTGCAGAAAGGTGAGAGAGACCAGGTAATTCACAAGGTTTTGGCTTTAACAATTGGGTGGATGTTGATACCACTACCTGAATTAAGAAGTAAAATAGAAGAAATAGTTGTAGTGAATTAAGTTTTAGACATGGTCAATTTTGGATGCATGTAGGAAATTGCAGTGAAGTTTTATATACGAATCTCAGAAAACAAAATTAAAGATACAAATTTGGGGGTCTTTAGTACAGTGGAAAATAGGAGGTAAAAAAGTGCTATGACAGAAATATGTACAAAAATGTCATAAAAACTCAAAGGATAGAGTTGGCAACTCTACTTGTTATCTTTTGATGTTCAACAAATTACCACAAACTTAGTTGTTTAAAACAACACATGTTTATGATATCACAGTTTATGTGGATCATGAATATGAACATGGCATGTATGGGTCCTCTTCCCTAGTATCTCTAACAAAGCTTCAATTAAAGTATTGACTAGGGCTGACATTCCATCTGAAAGCTCAACTGTGAAAGAATGCACTGTCAAACTCATATGGTTGTTGGCAATATTCAGTCCTTTGATGGCTGTCAGCTGGAAGCTGTTTTAAATTCTTACCGCATAGGACTATCCATAGAACAGCTCACAAAACAGCAGCTTGCTTCATTAAAATCATCAAAGGTGAGAGTCTGCTAGCAAGTTACAATAGCTTATAATCTAATCGTGGACATGACATCTCCTCAGTGTAGCAGAATTCTATTGGTTGGAGGCAATTTTTTTTTTTAAGAGCAGAAAACAGAACAATTGGGTGTCCCCTTATAAACTATCTACTACTCTATCTATTGCCTGCAACCATACCACTGTGGAATTCGACCCTGTCAGATCTCGGAAGCTAAGCAGAGTTAGGCCTGGTTAGTACTTGGATGGAAGACCATCTGGGAACACCAGGTGCTATATGCTTTAGGAGAAGGATCTGGCATCCCACTCCCCCCAAAATAATCAACCATTGAAAACCCTATGAATAGCAGAGAAGCACTAACAATACTGTTGCTCCTGTTGTACATAGGGTTACTATGAGTTGGACACTGACTTGACAGCACCTAACAATAACTCTATTTATACCAAGAAGATATTTTTTTAAAAAGTCTCCACAATCAAAATGGCACTTGAATCTGAGGGAAGATATGTGGATTCCAAATAGTAAGTAGGAGAAGGAAGAATAATGATGCCTTAGTTACCCATCTTGATGTTGATCACCAAAATATCCATATTTCTTTATGTCAAAAATCATCATGAACCAACTTACTAAAATATACAAAGCTGCAATAAAACTAGCATATGTTTTGAGAGATTGAATTCAGTTAGAAATAATCCTGTGGAGTGGGTTTTGCAAGGAAAGATGAAAGGAAAAAAAGGACTTTGAGAAGTTATGTTTACAAAGGTACAAGATGAAAAGAATATTACATATGTGAAGTGGAGTTGTGGGGCTGGGATTTAGCTCACTTAGTAGAGAGCTGTTCTGCAGTCTCTGAGGTCTGGAGTTTGATTCCCAGCACGGCAAAAATGGGAGAAGGATGTGGCAATCCATTCCCTAGGAAATCCAGAAACAATCAGCCATTGAAAACTTTATGAGGATCTCTATGAGTCAGAGACAACTCCATGGCAACTAACAACAACAGAGTCCTGATGATGAAAGGAGGCGTAGTAAGAAAAGTAGGTGTGAATGGAGTCCTAATTCAGTCTTTACCAAGAGCAAAGGCAGTAAAATCTGTTGCTGAGCATGGATTGTTTGTGATTTGGCCTTCCAAACAGGAACAATCATGCTGTGAATTGAATATCCCAGGCACAGTGACAGGTAGGTTCTGAGACAATGGAGAGAGAGAAACAATGTGAAATGCATTCAAGCTTTTAAATTGATATGATGTCAGGAATGCTGTTACCAGAAATGCATGAGCCATAGACTGGGGGGGGGGGGGGAAGCTGAAATGACATTTTAAAATTAGGGCAAAACATAATGTGTATAGAGGGGAAATTTCAAGATCTCAGAAGAAGACAGAAATATCTTCGATATGTGATAGTCTAAGTGTATAATATTCATCAGGTACTAAGCATTCAATTATTTATTTAACAAATATTTACTAGATGACAGTAAAAATTTAAGTAAAATAGTTTGAGACTTTTCAAAGTAAGAAACTATAATATTTCAAATTAACACTCAAGCCTGGTGCTAGGTTATCTATATCACAGCTGGAATGTGGCAAACAGATAGAGAAAAAATAAAATAAAGAGCTCAAATCTATACCACCTATGGCTAAAATGAAATTGAAATTTCTTTTCTAGGTGTAATGATAGAAAGTATTTCTTACTTGGGAACACAAAGTGACAATTCCGAACTCTTGACAGAAATAAGAAAAGTTTAGAATATACTGTAAGTAATAAAGTCAAAAACTTTTCTCAAAGGTCTTTCTCAAAGGAAAAATGTGGTAGATAATATATGTATGCAACTGAGTTAAGAAAAACAAGATTCTAAACCAAAAAGAAACATAGGAAAATCATCTCTGATGTAATTTTCTTATTGCATTCCATATTAATGTTGTTAGATGCCATCGAGTCAAGTCTGACTCATAGCCACCCTATGTACAGCAGATTGAAACACTCCCTGATTCTGTGCCAGGCACACGATCTTATTTATGTTTAAGCCCATTTTTGCAAACACTGTGGCAATCCATTTAGTGGGGGGTTTTCCTCTTTTTCACTGACCTGCCACTCTCCTAAACATGATGCCCTTCTCCGGGGATTGCTCCTTTCTGACTACATGTCCAAAATTTATAAGACACAGTCTAGCCATCCTTACTTCCCTGGAGCACTCTGTTTGCACTTCTTCTAGGACAGATCTGTTGGTTCTTTTGGCAAGATGTATATTCAGTGTGGTATATTCAATAATCATCTCCATCACCATAATTCAAAAGCTATTATTTTTCTTTTCCAAACACAAATTCTCTCCTTTCCCCTCTCTCTTCATATACTATCAAACCATGGTCATAATGGTGGGCCTATAATCCAGGATGGATCAAATTTATACCACATTATATTGGCCGTGGTGACTGCTTTGGGATGTGTAACTGTCCCAAGAGTGGAAAATTAGAGCCCTTCCCAGTGATTTGATGGAAGTGATTCTTCTTTCCAGAGATGTTGTTATAAAGCTATGTTAACAGCCTACTTTGCCAACAACATTGTCCCTCTAATGGGAAAAATGTCCATGCTGCATATTAGTGAAGAAAGAAAAAGTTAGCTGGTGATACTTTTGAAATTTCCCTCCTTCCAAAATTGTGACTGATGCCTATTTCAGCATGTTTTTTTCTCAATTAAATGAACCAGTAAATGTCTCTTTTCTTTTTTGTTTCATATAAAACTATCTAAAACCTGAACTGAATTTTTATTATTTTACTCCTTGCTCTCAAAAGAACCTAGACCAAGAAAACCTACCAACAACATGAAGATTCTGTTTTGGAAGATATTGTCTATCATATTGCATTCATTAAGTAAAAAGTAATTGTTTTACATTTTTAACAAGTGAGAAAATTTACATTTATTATGAACTTCTAATTAGAATGAGGAAGCTAGAATTACTAATTGGCTTGATAGAATTCCAGCTAAAAGAAAAGAAATGCAATGATTTACTAACTTATAAAACCTAATCAAATGTAAACATACCACTTCTGTGAAATTTCTCAAAATATTACAATAGTTTGGGGATCTAACTAAGCATGCTCCCCTACAACATTTTACATTCCAGAGACCCCAGTGTAGAAAACAGGCTCACAAGGATAAATCCTTAATATAGCACTTAAAACATAATGATGTAATACATGGTTCACATGTCTAGCTTCTCTTTTAGATGCTGAGACTTTTGAAACTAATTGTTCTCTAATACAGTGGTCTTGGGCCCCAGTCTGTGGCCTGTTAGGATCAGTCTGCACAGCAGGAAATGAAAAGCAGGTGATGGAGCTAAGCCTCATCAGTATTTACAGCCACACCCCCTCACCTGCATTACCCACTGAGTTCTTTTTTATTTTTCTTTTTTCCCTTCTTTGATAAATGTTGGTGGAGTACAGAGTAATACAGCATTTGCTTTTTCCATTATGCAACTATTACATAACTTTTGGTTAAGCTTTCATTAACTTACAAAGTTTATGGAAACTTTTGATTAATATGTAGTAAAACTTGTATGCATTTATGGGTTATATTCCCCCATTTTTCCCATGTGCTCATGAAGTTGCACCATTTACATTGAGATTATTCTCTCCACTTTCATCACTTTACATTATTTCCCCTCCTCATCCCACTTTCCAAAGCCTATGCTTCTCTTTGCTAGTCTTCTCCTTTCTTCTTTCTACTCTGCTTATATTTTCCCTTCTTAGCCAATTTTAATTGTTCACTTTTATATATCTACTTATGTATAGTTCTTTTTTCTTCATTTAAGTGAGATTCAGCTCCCAAATATGAGTGAAAACATAAGGCATTTCTCTTTTTGAGTCTGTGTTTGCTCACTTAGGATGATATTCTCCATTTCCATCCATTTTACTACAAATGAAATAGTTTCATTTTTTTATTGCTGAGTAATATTCCATTGTGTATACATACCACAATTTTTTTTATCCATTCTTCTGTTGACGAGCATCTTGGTTGGTTCCATATCCTTGGAATTGTGAAGATTGCTGCATTAAATATGGAGATGCAGATATCTCTGTGGTATGATGACTTGTCTCCCTTTGGGTATACTCCCAGAAGTGGCATAGCTGTGTTGCATGGCAGTTCTATTCTTAGTTTTCTGAGGTATCTTCATATTGATTTCTAAAGTGGTTGAACTAATTTATAGTCCCACCAGCAGTGTAAAGGTGTTCCTTTTTCTCTGCACCTTTGCCAGCATTTATTATTTATGCTGTTGATCTTGGCCATTCTTACTGGAGTGAGATGGAATCTCAGAGTTGTTTTGATTTGCATTTCCTTAAAGGCTAGGGATATTGAACATTTTTTCATGTATTTCTTAGCCCTACAAATGCCTTCCTTTGAGAATGGTCTGCTCATTTCATTTGGCCACTGTATACTGGGTTATTTGTTGTCTTGGGATTTGTTTTCTTTGGTTCTTTGTAAATTCTAGAAGTTAGTATTCTGTCAGATATGTAGGATGCAAAGATTTTCTACCATTCAGTGAGCTCTTCCTTAACTCTGTTGATTGTTTCCTTTACTGTACAGAAGCTTTCGAATTTTATGTAATGCCATTTTTCAGTTCTTTGTGCCATTCCCTAGGCAATTGGAGTCCTTTTAAAGAAATACTTTCCTATGCCTATGTGTTGGAGTGTGTTTCCTATCTTTTCTTCTAGTAGTTTTAAGGCACTGCTAAATGATCAATGAGTTACTGCCTGAGTTCTCTGTAAAATTTGTCTTCCACAAAACTGGTCCCTGTGCCCAAAAGGTTGGGAATCACTGCTCTAACATCCTATTTTTCTTGTTCTTCCATGGTAACAGAGGCTCAACCTTTTGTTTGAATATGTGGTCATGCATCCTTGCAGATGAATATGGTCACATTTTTAAGTCCTAGTCAATGAGATCTAAGAATATGTTTTGGATAGGCATTAAGTTGGAGCCTCCTTGGAGAGATAGCCAACCATTTCTGGCTCCATTAAGAAAGAGTGAATACAATCCACCCTATCTGCCAGTGATTACACCTGAAATCCCTAGATTGAAAATATACAGAAGCTGAGAGCTTTGAAAATAAGAGATAATAATTAGATTGAGAGTGGAAACAAAAATTTGAAGACCATCTCATATAGCAGTGAATTCTTACTTTTTGTTTATATGCGGATTTTTTCTTCTCAGCTTTCCTAGATTTTACTCTATTGCAGTCATAAATCCAGAAAAGCACATTACACATGCTCAGAAAAATCCACAGGAAAAATTCTTTCTCTTTCCAACCAGGGCACCAAGAAGCTGCAGTGGCAGCTGTGGAGCTGAAAGTTCTTTTCTCTGAATGCTTCACTTCAAGGTGGACCTACCTGGGAGAAGTGCAGAGCAAGCCAGAGAAATTAAAGTTCTGGACTCTACACAGAGAACCAAAAAAAGGTACCCCTGAGAGACAGAAGATAGAGGAAATCACAGAGAGGAAGGAAATAGAAAGAGTGAACCATTAAATCTACGATGAAAAGGGGCATCTATAAAAAGCCTACAAACTAACATACTGAGTGGTAAAAGGCCAAGTGGTTTTCTTCCATATTTGGTAATAAGACAAGGATGCCTACATTCCCATTCCTACTTGTCATTGTATTAGATAGAAGTCCTAGCCATTATGACAAAGCAAGAAAAAGAAACAAATGGCATAAGATGGGAACTGAGGAATAAAACTCTTGAGCATGAAGAGATGAGTTGAAGAAAGCAGCAAGGCCAGGCATAGTGGTGCATACTATAATCCCAGCACTTAGAAGGCTGGTACTGGAGGATAGAGAGTTCAAGGCTAGAGCCCTAAGCTACATACTGAGACCTTGTCTCAAAGAAGGAATCAAACCAGGAGAGGAAAATTATAGTATAATCTTTAAGTGCACTGGCCTAGGAGACAGCTGGATTTGAGTCTTAGATTTTCCATTCACTGACGGTGGTTTAAGAAATAACAATGCCGAGCCAGATGCAGTGGCACCTACCTGTAATCCCAGTGGCTTGGGAGGCGGAGGCAGAGGATCGCAAGTTCGAGACCAGAGGCAGTCTGGGTAACTTAGCGAGACCCTGTCTCAAAAAGTAAAAAAAAAAAAAAAAAAAACGGTCTGGGGGTGCAGCTCAGTGGCCCAGCACTTGCAGAGCATGCAAGCATGAGGCCCTGGGTCCAACCCCAAGTACCACACACACACACAAAAAAACAATAAAACAATAAAACTCTCCCTATTCCTAGATTCCTAGATGACAGGCCATTTATGTAGAATGCCTAAACAAATTTACAAAAAAAAAAAAAAAAATCCTA
>VMDO01007109.1:16295-27168 GCA_007922755.1 Pedetes capensis | reverse complement strand
CAAACTATCCTTTCAAGAGACTTCATACATTTGAAGAAATATAAACTGAAATTCCGGGGTTTTTTGTACATATAGCTACCCTGATTCTAAAATTTCTGTAGAAAGGCAAAGAAACTAAAACAGGTAAAAATCATCTTGAGAAAAAAAGAATAAAGTTGAAGGACTCCCATTACTCAATTTTAAAGCTTACTACAAAGTTACAGTAGTCAAAAAAGTGTGGTATTGATAAAATGACAAGCAGATCAATGAAGCAGAATTGAAAGTTTAGAAATAAACTCACACAAGTATATGACATTGAATTTCACCAAACATGCAAAGGCAATTTAATAAAGAAAGGATAGTCTTTTCAATGGGCTGGGGTTTGGCTCAATTGGTAGGGTGCTGCTCCATGCTCTTTGAGGCCCTAGGTTTGAACCTCAGCACTGCAAAATGGGAGAAGGATGTGGCAATCCATTCTTCAAGGGATCCCAAACAATAAGTCATTGAAAACTCTATGACTCCAATTGTCCAGGAAATGGCACCGAGAATTAACAAATGGGATTACATAAAATTAAAAAGCTTCTGTACAGAAAACAAACAGTCAACAGAGTTAAAGGAAAGCCTACACAACAGGACAGAATCTTTGCATCCTACATATAAGAGGACTAATTTTAAGAATATACAAAGATATTAAGAAAGCAAATACCAAGACAAAAAATAATCCAATACATAAGGGGGCAAAGGAAAAAGTTTGTAGGGCTAAGAAACACTTGAAAAAATGCTCAATATCCCTGGCCATTAGGGAAATGCAAATCAAAACAACACTGAGATTCCATCTCAGTCCCATAAGAATGGCCAAGATCAACAAAACGAATAAGAACAAATGCTGGCAAGGATGTGGGAAAAAATGAACTCTTTTACATTGATGGTGGGATTGTAAAGCAGTTCAACCATTTTGGAAACCAATATGGAAATACCTCAGAAAACTAAGAATAAAATTGCCATGCAACCCAGCTATACCACTCCTGAGAATATGAGAATTCATCATACCACAGAGACACCTGCATTTCCATATTTAATACAGCACTCTTTACAATCACAAGAGTATGCAACCAACTAAGATGTCCATCAACAGAGAAATGGATAAAAAAGTTTGGTATATATACACAATGAAATATTACTCAGCAATGAAAAAAGGAAATAATGTCATTTGCAGCAAAATGAGTGGAACTGGAGAATATCATTCTAAGTGAATGAACTCAGGCCCAAAAAGAGAGATGCTATATGTCTTCACTCATATCTAGAAGCTAATTTAACTTGAAGGAAAAACAAAACTATAAATATGTAGATATATCATAAGGAAAAACCAACAATAAGAAGAAGGGAAAATATAAGGAGAGTAGAAATAAGGGGGAGGGGTCTAGAAGGGGGAGCAAATATTGTGGAATGGAGGATGGGGAGGGAAAATAATACAGGCAGTTAAGGGGAGAGAGGACAATCTCAAATTACTTGATGCAGTTGCATCATATAACACAAATACATGGTTCAAAATGGGAATATAACACAAAGTTGCATGTAATTTTGTTGTTGTTGTTGTTAGGTGCCGTCGAGTCCAAATCATAGTGATCTTATTTATGTTTAAGCCCATTGTTGCAGACACTGTGTCAATCCATCTAGTGGAGGGTTTTCCTTTGTTGTTGTTGTTGTTGTTGACCTGCCACTCTCCCATACATGATGGCTTTCTCCAGGAATTGGTCTCTCCTGACTACATGTCCAAAATATGTTAGACACAGTGTGGCCATCCTTGCTTGCAAGGAGCACTGTGGTTGCGTGTCTTCTAGGACAAATCTGTTGGTTCTTTTCACAGTTCGTGGTATAGTCAATAGTCAGCCTCAGCACCATAATTCAAAAGCATCAGTTCTTTTCCTGTCTCCCTTGTTCAATGACCAGCTTTCACATCCATATGATGCAACTGAAAATACCATGGCATGTGTCAGGCACACCTTCGTCTTCAATGTGACATCTTTACTTTTCAATACTTTAAAGAGATCTTTTGCCACAGCTTTTCCTAGAGCAATGTGTCTTTTGATTTCTTGACTGCTGCTTCCACGGGTGTTGATTATAGAGCCAAGCAAAGCAAAATCTTGGACAACCTCAATCTTTTCTCCATTTATTGTGAAGTTGCACACTGACCCAGTCTTAAGGACTTTTTTTTTTTTTTGAGGTTTAGTTGCAACCCATACTGAAGGCTATGATCTTTGATCATCAGCAAATGTTTTAAACCCTCTTCACTTTCAGCAAGCAGAGTTGTGTCATCTGCATAACGCAGGTTATTACTGAGGCTTCCTCCAATCCTGATGCCATGTTCTTCCTAAGAAGTCCAGTTTCTTGGATTATTTGCTCAGCATATAAATTGAAAAGATATGGTGAAAGCATACAGTCCTGATAGATACCTTTCTCAACTTTAAACCACGGCGTGTTTCTTTGTTGTATTGGAACAACTGCCTCCTGGTTTACATACAGATTCCTCATGAGTACAATTAGGTGCTCTGGTATTCCCATTTTCTGAAGTGTTATCCATAATTTGTTATGACCCACACAGTCAAATGCCTTTGCATAGTCAATAAAACATAGGTAGACATCTTTCTAATATTCTTTGCTTTTGGCTAATATCAATCTGACACCAGCAATGATGTCCCTAGTTCCCTGCCCCCTTCTAAATCCCACTTGATTTTCTGATAATTCCCTGTCTATATACTGCTGCAGTCACTTTTGAATGATCTCTAGTAAAATTTTCCTTGTGTGTAATATTAATGATATTGTCTGATAGTTTCCACATTCAGTTGGATCCCCTTTTTTGGAAATAGGCACAAATATGGATCTTTTCCAGTCAGTTGGCCAGGTAGCTGTTTTCCAAATCTCTTGGCATAAACTTGCTAACACCTCCAGTGCTGCATCTGTTTGCTGAAACATCTCTATTGGTATTCCATCAAATCCTGGAGTCTTATGTTTTGCCAGTTCTTTCAAAGTGGCTTCCACTTCATCCTTCAATACCATTGGTTCCTTTTCATGTGCAACCTCTTGAAATGGTTGATCATCTACCAATTCTTTTTTGTATAATGTCTCTGTGTATTCCTTCCATCTTCTTTTGATGTTTCCTGCATCATTTAATATTTTCCCTGTAGAATCTTTCACTATTGCCACTCGAGGCTTGAATTTTTTCTTCAATTCCTTAAGGTTGAGAAAAGCAGAGCATGTTCTTCCTTTTTGGTTTTCTGTCTTCAGCTCTTTGCACATGTCATTATAATATTTGTTTTTGTCTTCTCAAGCTGCCTTTTGAAATCTTCTGTTTAGATCCTTAACTTCATAGCTTTCAACCTCATTGCAACACACAAGCCCCCACAGTGCAGCAAACTGACAGATGTGTGGGGAAATGTAATCATTTTACCACATATTAACCAAAGAGTTTCATAAATTATGTAAGTTGATGAAACTATAACCAAAAATGATGTAACAGGTGCACAATGGAAACAGCAAAAACCTTACTACTCTGTACCTAACTAATATTTATTAATAAAAAAGAGAAAAAGAAAAAAAAAGAAAATGCTATGAATATCAGAGAAGTACTGACATAGTGCCAGGTGTGGCACATGGTTGGGGAATGTTTCTCTCTATTGTAAGTTGGGTTGCTAGGAGTTGGATCCAACTCGACAGCACCTAACAATAACAACAAGCCTTTCCAATAAGTAGTGCTGAAATAGTTTTACATTGCTGTACAAATGAAACAAAGAACTTCAATTTATTCCTCATATGAGAAGCAGAACTTCTAAATAGACCATAGATTTAAATCTATAAAACACAAGAGAAAACCTTCATGTCCTTGAGTTGAACGAATAGTTCTTATTTATGATACTGAAAGCACAATTATAAAAGAAAAAACTGAAACCATGGATCTAATAAAAAGTGAAAACATTTTCTGAGAAAAATGCCATTTTCTTTTCTTTTTTTAAATAAATGTTGGTGGAGTACAGAATAGTAAGTCATTTGCTATATCCTTTATACAGCTATTAAATCACTTTTGCTTACACACTCACCATCTTATATATTTTACAAAACAGTATAAATTAAAGGAGAGGTGAAAAAAGTAGGAATTTTAATTAATGTGTAAATCCCAAAACAATCAACCATTAACCCTATGAAGATGTCTATAAGTCTGACCCAACTTGATGGCACCTAACAACAACAAACAACAAAAGAGGTCAGGTTTTTTCTTACAGCCTTCAGCTGATTAGATGATGGATGGGAGACTGCCTGGGATCACCAGGTGCTGTAGGCTTGGAAGAAGGACTTGCCAATCCACTCCTGAAAACAATCAACAATTTAAAACCTTATGGATAGCAGAGAAGCACGACAATAGTGTTTCGTCTCATGTACATAAAGTTGCTATGAGTTGAACACTGACTCCACAGCCCCTACCAACAACAATATATCTTGTGGCAGAAGTTGTTGTCTGTCCTGCAAAGACATTTGTTGATTACTTTAGGCTTAGATACAGACCAAAAACTCCTGGAGTAAAAGATCACCTTCTTTACGAAACTAACATCTTGGCTGGATGGGTACAGTGGCACACACCTGTAATCCCAGTGACTCAGCAGGTGGAGGCTGGAGAATTGTGAATTTGAGGCCAGAGGCAGCTTGAGTAACTTACCAAGACCCCATCTCAAGATAGACATTTAGACTGCAGCCATACCACTGAGATATTGGATCCTGTCAGATCTCAGAAGCCAAGCAGGGTCAGACCTGGTTAGTACTTGGATGGGAGACCACCTGGGAACACCTGGTGCTGTAGGCTTGGCAGAAGGACCCAGCAACCCACTACCCCTTCTCCAAATCAGCCATTGAAAACCCTATGAATAGCAGAGAAGCATGACAATAGTGTTTCATCTGTTGTAGGTAGGGTCACTGTGAGTCAGACAACGACTCGAGGGCACCTAACAACAACAACCTATATTATGGCGGGTTTGCTGTTTTACTCATAGTTTACTGATTTAAATATTAATTTCATATAAAATATATCTTCACAGCAACATCCAGATGTATTGTCCTAAGTAACTGGGTACTATATAGCCCAGCTGAATTGACACATAAAATTAAACATCATAGGCAGTTATTTCTCCAATGAAGATGTTGTTATTGTTAGGTGCCCTCAAGGTGGTATCCGATTCACAGCGACCCTACATACATCAGGCAAAACACTACTGTTAGTACTTCTCTGCTATTCATAGGGTTTTCAAAGCTAATTGTTTTGGGAGTGGGTTGCTGGGTCTTTCTCCCAAGCCTACTGCACCTGGGGTTCCCATGCAGTCTCCCATCCAAGTACTAACCAGGCCTGATCCTGCTTAGCTTCTGAGATCTGACAGGATCAGATGCCACAGTGGTAGGGCTGGAGGTTCCAATGAAGACACGTGGATTGAAGTAAGTATTTGAAAACATATTCAACATTATTAGACATAAGGAAAATGTAATGTAAAATCACAAACACAACCATATAAACATTAGAATGAATAAGAAAAAAATTCAGCAACAACAACAAAAAAACAACAAAACTAAAGCAAAGCAAAACAAAACAAAAGCGACAAAATATCATAATTTTGAGTGCTGGTGAGGATATGTAGCAAACTGTTCCCTCATACAATATATAAGGGCATGCAAACTAGTACAACCACAAAGGAAACAGCTTGGGAATTTCTTATAATGTTAAAGCATAATTAATATACCCTATGGATGAACTAGCCTCATCTATACATTAAACAAAATTTATACTCAAGACAAAAATGTATATATGAACACTTATATCAACATTATTCATAACTGCCACAAGTGTAAAACCCAAAATGGCTTTCAACAGGTGAATTGATTAATTACAGTTCATATATATATAAATACTGCCCTTTATTAAAAAGAAATAAACTATCCTTCCCATGACATATCCTTCCCATGACATGAAGGAAACTATCCTTCCCATGACATCCCATGTCTATGTCATGTTAGGGGAAAGAACTCAGTACTAAAAAAGTGACCTACTACGTGATTCCATTCCTATGACATTCTTGAAAAGGCAAGATTATATGGCTACAGAACAGGTGTGTGGTTGCCAGGCTTTGAATTGGGTGGGTGGTGACAAGGCCAAACATGAAGAAATTTTGAGAGATTATGGAATTGTTCTGTGTCTTACTATGGTAGTAATTATACTAATCTGTATATGTATTAAAACTCAATACTTCATACAAAGTAAATTTTACTGAACGTAAACTAAAATAATTATAAGTTAAACCTGGACAGCTGACTCCATCTTTTTCCCTTCTTCTTTGTCCTAGGTATGTGAATGCCAGTTTGGACTATGAAAACGTTGTTGTTGTTAGGTGCCTTTGAGTTGTGTCTGACTCATAGTGACCCTTATGGGGTTTTCAATGACTGATTGTTTCGGGATTGCCTTGGGAATGGGTTGCCACGTCCTTCTCCCGTTTTTGTGGTGCTGGGAATGGAACTCAGGAGATCAGAGACTGCAGAGCAGCGCTCTACCAACTGAGCTAAATCCCAGCCCCATGAAAGCATAGGTGGTGAAAATTACCTGGAAAAGGAAATATACTAACCCTGTTATTGTTAGATGCCATCAAATCAGACCTGACTCATAGCGATCCCTGACATTGTGCCATGCCCAGCACTATTGTCAATGTTCCTCTGCTATTCATAGGGTTTTCAGTGACTGATTGTTTTGGGAGTGGGCTGCCAGGTCCTTCTTCCAAGCCTACAGCAGCTGATATTCCCAGGCCATCTGCCATCCAAGCATTAACCAGGCCTGATGACGCTGCTTACCTTTGGAGATCAGACAGGATCACATGCCAGGGTGGTATGGCTGAAGGCTTTCTATCATTTGGGGATTTTCTAGTACTATTGGTGAAAACTATTCAAAGTTTCATTCTAATCTTTCATTTAAGATTGCCCAAGGATCTCATAATTATGATAGGCATATTTTATGTACTCAATAAATAACTACAGGGAAACAAAAGATTAATTTAAGGAAACTATCTCTTAATTATCAAAACATCATATTCCTCAGTTTGGTCAGCTGTAAAATATTGTTAGTACCATTTCACCTATGAGTTGAATGAGAAGTGTTTACAATTTTCATTCTTTCTTGGTAAAATGAAGGATTTGTTTGAACCCATGTTGAATAAGTCAAGCATATAATCTGTGGAATCAGCTCACCAAATAACCTAGTGAATTAGTTTGAAACCATTCCATCTTACATCTAGGGTTGCCAGTATCTCTCTTGTCAGGTTTCTAGAACGGGCTTGTTAACTGTGGGTGATGTGTGGAACTCTCTTTTCTGAACCTGTCAGCAATTTTATATTGCCCAGAGAGAGAAGCCCTGTCTGTATTTTCCTGAAATGTCTAGTGTGGATTAAAACACTTGCTGGAAGGCCTATGAGTTACCAAACCCTTCTGTGTATTGGAACCACTGAATCTCTGCATTGCTGAAAATAGGCAAAAAATCAGAGGTCAGTTTATTTTGTCCAATTTTATAAATTGAACTCTCTTCAGTTGAAAGCATTTTCCTAAGCACTTTCCATAGGAATTGAAACCTACAGTCCAACAATTTTCTAGAAATCCATTTATTCATTTAATACACATATTTTCCACAAATCTTCAGTCTGGAATTTGAAAGAGGGCTCTGGTTTAATTCTGTCTAGTCTAATTCTGTCTGGGCTACCTACTTTTTTCATTTTATACATTCTCTCTCTTACTCTCTCTCTCTCTCTCTCTCTCTCTCTCTCTCTCTCATCTCTCTCTATCTTTCTCTCCCACATACCCATATCCACATGTCTCCTCCATTTTCGGTACAAATATTCTATCTGATATTTTTAATATTCCTGTCTGCATCCACTCTGCTCTAGAATTTTCATACTATTCAGCCCATGATGTTGTTAGGTGCCACTGAGTGAAGTCTAATTCACAGTGACCCTGTGTATGACAGAATGAAATACTCCCTGATTCTGTACCAGGCACATGATCATTTTTATGTTTAAGCCTGTTGCTGTACCCACTGTATCAATCCATCTAGTTGAGGGTCTTCTTTTTTTTCTGTTCATCTGCCACTCTCCCAAACATGATGTCCTTCCCCAGGGATTGGTCCCTCATGACAACATGTTGAAAATATGTAGGACACAGCCTAGCCATCCCAGCTTTCAAGGAGCACTTTGGTTGCACTTCTTCTAGGACAGATCTGTTGGTTCTTTTGGCAGTCCATGGTATATTCAATTTTCATCTCTATCACCATAATTCAAAAGCATCATTTCTTCCTCTGTCTCTCTTATTCAACACCCAGCTATCACAACCATATGAGGCTACTGAAAATACCATGGCATGAGTCAGGCACACTTCTTCTTCAATGTAGCATCTGTATTTCCAGCACTTTAAAGAGGTCTTTTGCAAAAAGAACCCAGTATACAAATGGCAAAGGAACTGAACAGACAGTTCTCAAATAAAGCCATGAAACACATGAAAAAATGTGCAATATCCCTAGCCATTAGGGAAATGCAAATCAAAACAAGGCTGAGAGTCCACCTTACTCCAGTAAGAACGGCCAAGATCAATAAAATAAATAACAACAAATGCTGGTGAGGCGGTGGAGAAAAGGGAACCCTCTTACACTGCTGGTGGAGCTGTAAATTGGTCTGAACCACTTTGGAAATCAATATGGAGGTACCTTAGAAAACTAAAAATAGATCTACCATATGACCCAGCTATAACACTATTGGTAATATAAGCAAAGGGAGTTGAGTCATCATACCACAGAGACACCTGCATCTCCATGTTCAATGCAGCACTTTTCACAATAGCAAGGATATGGAATAAACCAAAGTGCCCATCAACAGAAGAATGCATAAAAAAAATTATGGTACTTATACACAATGGAATACTACTCAGCAATAAAAAAAAAACGAAATAATGTCATTTGCAGCAAAATGGATGGAATTGGAGAAAATTATTTTAAGTGAAAAAACACAAGCCCAAAAAGAGAAATGCCACATGTTCTCACTCATATGTGGGAGCTGAATCAAATTTAAAAGAAGGAAAAAATCCTAAACAGAAATCGGAACATAATAAAAAGCTAATGTAAATTTGCCTGCAGCTGTAGCCCTGTGGCATCCAATCCCGTCAGATCTCGGAAGCTAAGCAGGATCGGGCCTGGTTAGTACTTGAATGGGAGACTGCCTGGGAACACCAGAAGCTGTAGGCTTGGGAGAAGGACCTGGCAACCCCCTCCCAAAAATCAATCTGCCATTGAAAACCCTATGAATAGCAGAGAAGCACCGACCATAGTGTTTCTCCTGTTGTACAGAGGGTCACTATGAGTCGGATATTGACTCCACGGCACCTAACAACAACAACAACAACAACAAAGTAAACTTAGCAGAGAAGGGACAATTTAGGGAGCGGATAGAAGGAGGGAGGGATCTAGCAAAAGGAAGCAATGATGGGAGAAGACAGGAAGGAAAGGAATGATAAGGAGGAATGAGGAATGAGAGAGAGGGTGACCTCAAAGAAAATAGCCCAACTTTAATAGTTCAGGAAATAATTATAATACCAACAATACCAAGGGATGGTAATAATGCAAATGGGCTAGATTATTCATGTAATACTACCGACAATGTAAAAAGATAGATCACTACAGAAAAAAAGTTTGGACTAAAATCATAATTGGGATGCAAGGGTATATAGAAAAATAATCCCACAAAAAGACATGCAAGTAGAAGAGAGGCCTTTGGTGGAGGGATGGCGGCAGGTGGGGGGGGGAGGAGGAGGTGCACAACAGGGTAAGGGGGAACTTATCTGTACAATATATAATGAAACGCATATATGGAAATGTCACAATGAAATGCATGTCAGAATGAAACATACTAAATTGTACATTAAAATTTTCCAATAAAAAAAGGTCTTTTGCAACAGCTTTTCCCAGTGCAATGTATCTTTTGATCTCCTGACTGCTGCTTCCATGGGGGTTGATTGTACAACCAAGTAAAGTAAAATATTGGACAGCCTCAATCTTCTCTCCTTTTATCATGAAGATGCACATTGACCCAGATGTAAGGATTTTTGCTTTGCTGATGTTGAGGTGCAATCCATACTGAAGGCTGTGTTCTTTGATCTTGTCAATAAATGTTTCAAATCCTTCTCACTTTCAGCAAGCAGAGTTGTGTCATCTGCATAACACAGGTTGTTAATGAATCTTTCTCTAATCTTGATGCCACATTCTTTCTCACGAAGTAAAGCTTCTCAGATTATTTAATCAGCATAGAGGTTGAAGAGATAGGTTGAAAGGATGCAACACCGACACACAGTTTTCCTGACTTTAAACCACACAGTGTATTCTTGTTCTGTTCAAACAACTGCCTCCTGGCCCATGTACACATTCTGCATGAGTACAACTAAATGTTTTGGTATTCCCATTCTTCTCAATGATATTCATAATTTATTTTGATCCACACAGTCAAATGCCTTTGCATAGTCAATAAAACATAGATAAACATTTTTCTGGTATTCTGTCTTTTTGGCTTATCGTACCTCCTGATTGCATATTTGATCTATTTCAGATTTGATCTATTCAGATCTTCCTTATCTTAATTTGTAGTCTTACTGGTGGGTGCATAAATCTGAATAACAGTCAAATTAACTGGCCTTTCTTGTAGGCTCATGATATCACTGACATCATTATACTTTAAGGCAGATCCTTTTTTTTTTTTTTTTTTTTTTTTTTTTTTTTTTTTTTTTTTTTTTTTTTTTTTTTTTTTTTTTTTTTTTTTTTTTTTTTTTTTTTTTTTTTTTTTTT
>VMDO01007109.1:0-16195 GCA_007922755.1 Pedetes capensis | reverse complement strand
TCACTCATGCCTAGAATGTTGATGTTTATGCATGCCATTTTCCTTTTCATAGTTCCAATTTTTCCCAGATTCATACTACATACATTCCACACTCCAATTAATGTATGTTTACAGTTGTTTCTCCTCATTTTGAGTCATGCCACATCAGCAAATGGAGGTCCCAGGGGCTTTACTCCATTCCCCTCTTTAAGGTCAATTCTACTTTGAGGAGACAAAGCTTTTGAGTGCTTTCCAACCTGGGGGTTCATTTTCCAGCTCTATATCTGACAGTGTTTTTCTGCTATTCACAGGACTTTCAATGGCTAATTGTTTGAGGAGTAAGTTAGTCATGTCCTTCTCCCTAGTCTGTCTTAGTCTGGAAGCTCAGTAGAAACTTGTCTGCCATGGGTGACCCTGCTGGTAATATTGGTGGCATAGCTTTTAGCATGATAGCAACATGCAAACCCCACAGTACAGCAAATTGACAGACATGTGCTACAAACATTTTTTCATGAATAACAATGGTAAACATTATAATTCCACAGACTTAAATATTTTATGAACAATTAAGAAAAAATAAATGCTATTTTTACCAAGTAATCAAAGAAATGGAAGAAGGAAGTGAATAAACATATTCTGTAACACACTTATCAGTTGTTTGCCCATCGCTGGGACTCTGGTCTATGCACAATGATTCCTTTGGTTTCATGGCTGCCACTGGACTCTAGAGATTAGGTCTCTTTCTTGAAATGGATCAAAACCTTATTATTGTCTTGGATCAAAATCAGAGGAACACTTTGAGGCCTTACAGCTTCTGTACTCTGACAACATAAGAATGTTTGATCAAAGTGCCACTAGAAGAATACCTATTTCATATAGAATGAATAAATCCTCAGGAGTTAAAGGTTTTCAGAATTTCAGGACTGACTTCTGACATTACCTTAAAACTTTTATGTAATTTAGCTGGCTCACTTTTCTGAGTCTATATTCATTTATCACAATGACTCTTTAATGGCATTTATGTGAAATTTTAAACCCTAAGTAAAATGAGTTCAATGTTAATTTTTTATTGAGAGACTCTCAAGAAAAGTTCATTGATTCAGTCAGTCAGCCAATAACTATCAGTACAAATTGTATGTAAGGTAAGGTATTAAAAGGTATACCTGTCTTCTAGGAATTTACCACCTAGCAGTAAAGGTAACCAGTCTATATCCAACATTAGAATTTTAAAAGTATGATAAGAGTTTCTGATTCAAATGATGGCCTATTGTCTTGCACAAGACTAACCCTTACTGCCAGAAACAACTGTGAGAACTGGATAAAATATGAACAAAAAAAATCTGTTGGAAAACACCAGGGAGCTATTAAGGAACAAGGATGTTAGGAACCAAGATTCTCAGAGAAGGAAAATACAGAGGTAGCCCTGACATTAGTTCTGCTTTTCCCTTGAAAGTATTTCCTAATTTGTGGGCTGGGAAGATAAGTAAAAATTTTAGCAATCTTATAGAGCTACAGAGCAAAATATTCATGTTCAGACTCTGACAATGAGAAGAGCCTTTAGTAATGTCTAAGGCTTTGATTGAGACACTTGAAGGACCACTCACTATGAAAAAAGCTACAAAGAAACACACTAGCCGGTCTGAAAAAAAATTCTAATCATCTCAATCTCAGATTGTGATCTACTACCAGCCTGACTACCAAGAAATAATAAATTCTCTCTGATGGGAAATAATGATTTAGAGTAAAATTATTTCTACATATTTTCATATGCATGCAAGATAAAAATAATTAATAAAATCTGTCAGACAAACTAGTAGAAGGGACCACAAAAAAGACATACAAGACAATGGAAATATACCTATGAGGAATAGAAACATTAGAGTTATCATATACAAACAAACACAATTGTGTCTAATATATTCAAGAAGAGTACAGGAAGATTAACAATTCAGCAGATTAAAAGATCAAATGAAAATTCTACAAAAGAAAACTTCAAAGCCTGAAGATAGGAACTCACAAGATTGTTTACATACCATACTAGATATAGCTGAAGCGAGGATTAGTGAACTAGAAGATAGGTCAGTGGTAAATACCCAGGCATAGGAAAAAAGACTAATATACATGTAATTAAAGTTGAAGATAGAGAACAGAGTGGTAATTTTGAAAGATACATGGCCAAAAAGTTTTCTAAAACAAGAAAGATATTAAGCTAGAGAATCAAGAAGTACTTTAAACTCCAAGTAAGACAAATACAAAGAAAACAACATTCAACCATCTTATACTACTATTGGGGGAAAAAAACAGTCACAGAAAAAATCTTAAATGCAGCTAGAGGAAAACACTACACACTATTTTCAAAGGACCAACAATCACACTGACAGCTGGCTTCCCTGTAGACAGAAACTAAAATATCCCAGCTAGAAACAGAAATGTAGAAAGCAGTGCAGAGTAATAGAAAGGATAAATATATAGGTAAGTGAATACTGGTATCATAGAACAATAATAATGATAAGCTTGTGGAGTTTTAAATATATGTTAAACAGAAGTATATGACATAATAACTAGTAGGCATGAGCAAGGTAAATAAAGTTTTTGAAATTCCTTGCATCATCCAGGAAATGGTAAAAGTACTTTAATAAATCAAAGATAAATTGTAATCTTGAGATAACCACTAAAATAAAATATTATAAAATGACAAGCTAACAGAAATGGTAACATATAATAATAAAAATAATCAAAAAAGTTAAGTAGAGATGAAGGAACTTATCTTACTATTTTAATTATATTTGTCTCCTGTGCCCTATGTTCCTTCATCTATAGATATCAGAAAATAAATGAGGAAATGATAAAGAATAACACAGGATCTGAATTATAAGTATGTGAAATATTGTTAGATGCTTTCAAGTCATATTTGACTCATAGCGACCCTATGTACTTTCTGTACAACAGAAGGAAACACTCTTTGGCACTGTGCCATGCCAGGCACTATGTCAGTGCTTCTCTGCTATTCATAGGGCTTTCAACAGCTGATTGTTTTGGGGTTGTTCTCAGAAGTGGGCTGCCAGTCCTTTCTCCCATTTTTGCAGTGCTGATGATCAATCCCAGGGCCTCAGAGTGTGCAGAGCAAGCACTTTATCAACTGAGCTACACCTCAGCCAAGTATGTGAATAGTTAGAGAAAAGAAAGATAAAACCAGTTATATACTAAGCGCATATTGGTTTAATACTGGGAAAATAACAACATAGTAGACTTGAAGGCAAAAAAAGAAGAAAAAGAAGAAAGAAAAGGACAGAAAAAAGAAAAGTATTTTTAGAGATAAAATAGAACATTTCATGATAAAATGGTCAATCTGCCAAACTGATATAACAGTTTCAGACTTGTATTCAATTAATAACAGAATCTCAAAATATACACAGAAAAAGTGACAAAATGAAAAGTGGACAAGTCCACAGCCATTCTTGGAGACTTTAACAAACTGTGTTCAGTAACTGCTAGAAAAAGCAAATTAAAAATCAGGAAGGGATGCTAGGCACAGTGTCACACACCTGTAATCCCAGCACTCAGGAGCCTGATGCAGGAGGATTGTCAGCTGGAGGCCAGCTTGGGATACATAGCAACACCCTGTCTCAAAACAACAACCACCACCAGCAAGGATTTAGAGCTTTCAATCAATATAATTAACAGAATTATCATAATTGAAATATATACAACCCTGTATCCATAAATAATAAAAAGTATGTTATTTAATAAAGTATATGAGGAGGTTTCCAAAATTGGGCATACAATGGACCATGATACAAGTCTTTAAAAGTTTTAAGGATTAAAACTGTACTAAGAGTAGTCTTGTCAGATTGTAATAACGCTGTAAGTAAAAATTAACAAAGGAAACTGGAGAATCACCAAATATTTGGAGATTAATTCATGGATATATGCTTCCAAATAACCCATAGGTGAAGGAGAAAAGTCCCAATGGGAAATAGAAAATATTTTGTACTGGTTGATAATGAAGATATGACATGTTAATTCTTATGTGAGCCAGCAAAAATTCCTACAGGGAATTGTATTATTTCAAATGCATAGATTAGGAAAGAATAATGTCAAGAAAGCTATGTTCTAAACATCTACCTTAAGAACACAGATAAATAATAGCAAAATAAACACAAAGAAAGTGAAGGTTTAGAAAGAGAAAAAAGAAGAAATACTAATTAACTAAAAAGGAAGAAAACAATAAAGAAAAATCAACATAGCCAAAAGTTGGTTATTTTAAAAAGACAAATACTATTTATAGACTGTTTTTATTTGTAAGACTTATCAAGAAACAGAGAGAACACACAAATAACCAGCCTCAAAATATAAAAGGGAACTGTGGCTAGTAAAAAGTTAGTTAAAGGATATTATGAACAACTTAATGCCTAAATATTTGACATTTAAGATGAAGTGGACAAATTTTTACCAAAAAATAATTGATTAGGAATTTTGAGCCCCCCATACATTATGAGGATCCTGAAGAGAAATCAATGATTGAAGAGAGGATTTTGTGGAGGAAAGTGGTGAAGACATTTCTTTGGAGAAAGCTATTACCATTTGAGGTCCCATCCTTTTCTAGGGGAAAAGGTCCCACCCACTAATCCCAAACCCAGGAAGAAAGATGTTAGGAGTGCCTTGAAGTCTGTTTTCTAAAGTTGAGAAAAGCAGAATTGGTGCCTAATCCACTTGTTGCTGTTGTCAGGTACTGTGGAGTCGAGTCCAACTCATAGCGACCCTATGTATAGAGGACAAAACACTCCCCGATTCTGTGCCAGGCACACAATCTTATTTATGTTTAAGCCCATTGTTGTAGACACTGTGTCAATCTATCCAGTGGAGGGTTTTCCTTTTTTTTCATTGACTTGCCATTCTCACAAACATGATGTCATCTCCAGCACCATAATTCAAAAGCATCAATTCTTTTCCTGTCTCCCTGTTTAATGTGCAGCTTTCATAACCATATGATGCAAATGAAAATACCATGGCATGAATCAGGTGCACCTTCATCTTCAATGTGACATATTTGCTTTTCAATATTCTAAAGAGATCTTTGCCACAGCTTTTCCCAAAGCACTGTGTCTTTTGATTTCTTCACTGCTGTTTACACGGGTGTTGATTGTAGAACCAAGTACAGCAAAATCATGGACAACCCTAATCTTTTCTCCATTTATTGTGAACTAGAGTCTGATTCCTAGTGGAAAAATCTGAAGGATGAAGGAATTTCTCTTGCTTTGGTGACACAGATATGAGAAGCTGAATGGTGCTATGTCTCCACTCCCACAGCTTCTCAAAGCAAGGGGACCACACCAAATGAATAGCCATCAGCCAGGTCAAGAGAACTACAGATGAAAGGAATCCCAGGGAATCTTTTAAAATCCCCATAAGAAAGAGGGTTAGCTAATTAATATCTTCCAAGCCACAAACCTGGAAGCCACTCAGCCAAATAAAAACAAGTATTGTCCCTTATTCTACACCCCCTCAGATGGCCAACCCTAAGGTCTTAGGAGACCACCAAATGGTATAGAATGGGAAAGGGAGTTCCTAGAAGAACAATAGAGACTAAAAGGATCTAGCCTAAAGCCAGAGGGAGCCAGGGAAGGTGAGAATAATTCAGTGCTAAATTATATACAGAATATTAACTGTTACATGGGACAAAAATATCTTAATTTCTGAATTAGGGTTTGTTTTTCATGATTTAAGTGACCAGGTTTTATCACTTTAAAGTGGCCAGAAAAGTCATTGCCTAATCAAATCTTTATCCTGGGGTGAATTAGTCAGCTGTCCTAACTGTAGCAGAAAAAACAACCCAAACAAATTTACAGATGAAAAGATTTATTGGAAGTTCACAGTTAGAGGATCAGTCCACAATGGCAGTGGGGCAAGCATGGTAGTGGCAGTAGGCAAGGCCTGTTGTGGATGACCTCACAGCACCACAAGGCAGGAGAAATAAAGACCAGAGCCAGTGGTCCAGGTAAAAATCCTCCAAAGGCTCATTGCCAGTGGCCACTTCTACAAACCAAGTCATATTTCCCAAAGTTCCACAACCTTCATGAATGATGCCACCAGTTGGGGACCAAACCTTAAAATACACGAGCTTTAGGGGACATTATATATTCAAACCATAAAATTCCACTTCCTAGCCCCCAAAAGTCCATGACCCTCTCATAATGCAAAATGCATTCAGTCCAACTTTAAGAGTCCCCAAAGTCTTAACAGTTTTAACCATGTTTAAAAGTCCAAGTCCAAAGTCTCCATTGAGACTCAAAGTAAACTTAGCTTTGGCCCCTGAAAAACATAAAACAGGTTACATTTTCCAACATACAATGGCACAGAGTAAGCATTCCCATTCCAAAAGGGTGGAATGGGGGCACAGAAAGGAAAGACTGGTCCATAGCAACAGCAATATCCCACTTATTGTTGTTAGGTGTTAGGTCAGTGTCCAACTCATAGCGACCCTACATCCAACAATTGAAACACTATTGTCAGTGCTTCTGTGCTATTTATAGGGTTTTCAATGGCAGACTGACTTTTGGGAATGGGTTTCCAGGTCTGTCTCCCAAACCTACAGTACCTGGTGTTCCCAGGCAGTCTCCCATCCAAGTCCTAACCAGGCTCGATCCTGCTTTGCTTCCAAGATCTGATGGGATCGGATGCCACAGTGCTATGGCTGAAGGCAATATCTCACTGGACAAACTAAACCTGTTTATTCAGGTCTGGTATCTGCCACATATGACCTCCTCTGGAATGTGGCATCTGGCATCATCTGGGTTCAAAAAATCTTAGGCAGTTCCATCCCTCTGGCCCTGTCATTTGAAGGACATATGGCCCTCACAGGTTGGCTCCATTTCTTCCTGGTAGCTTCCCTTGGTAGATGCACCACGTACTGGCATCTCCAGGCTCCACCCAGAAAGCTTCATCCATCAATCTTCAGGGGATCTCCACAGGGCACCCAATCTTAATACACATTGCCTGGCCTCACAGGCTATCTTTTGAATCCTGGTGGCAGCCTTCATCACCACTTAACTCTTGCTTTCTTTATGCCTGCAAACCAGCACCATGTGGATGATGCCATGGTTGATGCTGGCTTGAGCAGTAACTGGGCCCTTTTGGATCATGGCTGCAGCAGAGGCCTTCCCCTAAGGCTGGGAACTGATTTCCCTGAAAAGCCTCTTTCAGCAGGGAATCCTGGAAACATCTTTTCAGATACCCGCCTATCAAAAGAGTTTTTTGTTTTAATACCCTGGCACCTTAGATGAGAGAGGTCTGGTCTCTGGTCAGCTCCTTCTTTGCCTCCAGGACATCTTTGTTGTTCTCTTTAAAGCCGCTTATCTCTTTAACAATTATGACTTCCTTTCCCAAAAGGGCCCTGTTTGCAGTAACATTAGAAAAGCCATCATCACCTCAGCTGTCTTTTTAAACTGCATATTTTTGAGTTTTTTTTTTCTTTGGCTTTTGCTTCACATTTTCATCATGAATCTGGCTAAAAGTAGCAATCAACAAGTATGCCCACTGCGTATATTGTATTGCCTTTATGATATTTCTTCCACCAAGTTAATTAGTTCATTACTCTTGAATTCAGCCTCCCTCAAGTCTTTGGGACAAGGGCAGGGTGTACATAAGCTTTATCTCAGAATTCAACATAAGCAATTTCTAGTCCAGTGCCCAATAGAATCCTCATTTTTCTCCAAAACCCTGTGAAATGTCTGCATTTCTATGGGCTGCTGTGTTCTGGTCATCCTTACTCTCATCAGAACCACCCCTCTAGCCTTCTAGGACTTCTCTTACCCATCTCATCAAAATCCTTCCACAAGCAAGTGCCAAAGGCCTGGAACTATATGGTTAGGTTTGTGCACAGCAATGACCCCACTCTCTGGTACCAATTTTCTGTATTAGCTATCATCACTATAGCAGAAAAACCAACTCAAACAAACTTATGTAGGTAAAGGCTTATCAGAAGCCTTTATTAAAATTAAAAGATCACTCTATAGTGGCAGTGGAGTAGGCATGGCAGTGGCAAGAGGCAGGGCCTGCTTCAGATGACCTCAAAGCATCACAGGGCAGGAGGAAGAAAGAGACCAGAACCATGGGTACAGGTAAAAAACTTCCAAAGGCCCACCCCCAGTGACCACTTCTGCAAAGCTAGCCCTGCCTCCCAAAGTTCCCTGACCTCATGAATGGGACCACCAGCTGAGGACCAAATGTTGAAGCACATGACCTTTCGGGGATGTTTTATATTCAAACCATGACATGGGGCAAAGGTAAAATATCTCTACTCAATAAAGGTTAAAGGACCTATAGAAGATATAAAGTTGTATGTTAACTGCAATCTCTCTGTGTGTGTGTGTGTGTGTGTGTGTGTGTGTGTGTGTGTGTGTGTATGTGTGTGTTGCTAGGACCTCATGCATGTCACACAAGAGCTCTACCATTAAGCTACACCCATTGCCTCGACTGTAATCTTAAACTGCTTGTTCAACATACTGGCTACTTCTAGATCACAAAAGATGATTATAATAGAAAGGATGGAAGAAAACATATCAGCTTTGGTGGTTTATGAATGGCGACGAGTTACTTAAAAAGAAAAGATGATAAAAAAAATCAGGAGAAGTAGGAAGAAGGAAATAAGTGGTTAGTGTTGAAGATTAGTAGGGTGGTCCTTATAAGAAGCCAAGCTCTGCCTCTTAGTCAAAACCTAAGTGGATAACAGTTTCAGGGGCATGTAGGAAGAAAAGAGAGAATGAAATTAGCAACATCTGTCAACCCCTGATACACTTGACACCTTCTCCCCACCCCATGGGTTTCAGAAGACTTCAGCCTTTAGTCTAAAATTGAAATCTATGCTGAACTTATGCCTGGGATGAATTTAGCAGGGTTAGAACCAGGAAAAATGTTCTAATCTGAACTTCCCAGTCTAACCCCCAACTTGTACAGCCAAAATTAATTAGCCTGACTCTGTACCTAGGCCTCTGATTCCCACTTACTTGAAACTAGAACCCTGCTCATAAATGCAGCCTTGTTGTAAATTTCTCTGAAGGCATTACACTGGACCCACTTTGAGCAGCTTTCACCTTCTTTGAAAAGATTCCTCTGAGGTATAAATAAGATATCCACTGGATATCAAATACTGGAACAGCCAGAAAGCTTTATTACCTATCTTGAGTTCTTCATAGATAGAATTCCTTAGAAAATAAATGTGATGGTTAATCTTCATTGCCAAGTTGATTGGACTGAGAGATGTCTAGATTGGTAAAGCACATTCCTGGGTATAACTATGAGGGCATTTTCAGAGAGGATTAACTAAGCAGTGAAGACTTGCCCTGAATGTGGGTCATATCATTCCATTGCCATTCCATAGGCTGGAAGGGGGTCCCAGATGGAGTAAAAGGGAAGTCTGCTACTGCAGACATATTCATTCATATTTATTCTCCCTCTCTCTCTCTCTCTCTCTCTCTCTCTCTCTCTCTCTCTCTCTCTCTCTCTCTTCCCCCCCCCCACCTCTGCTTCCTGGCCACTATGATGTGAGCTGTTCCCTTCTTCCACACCCTCCCCACCATGATAGACTTAAACCTCTGGAACTCTGAGCCAAAATAAGTCTTGTTTTTTCTCAGGTATTTATCACAATGATAGAAAAGTCTGACTAACACAATGGCATTGCCCCAGATCAAATTAAAGTTAGTTTGGGCATAAGTGTTTTGGATTCCTAGCTTTCCCTAGAGGAGTCTCTCTCTTTGGTCAGTTTCCATCATCCTCCTTCAATGTCAAACTTGGTGCTCCACTGCAACTTCATAGGAATTCCTCACACAAACAAGTCATTTTCTGCCTGACTTCCACGCAGAAAACTACCCCAAATCTGTGTGGACAGGGAGAAAATGAGTCTACAGTTAATGTAAGGAAGTAATACATGCTCTTTAATAAAAAGTGAAAAATATAAGAGATTCTGAAGCATAAGAACCCAGGAGGGGTTGCATGAGTGTTAATTTTGCAATTTACTAAAATGTATATTCATGTTTCCTAAACTGTTTATGTGTATATTGTGTTTAGCAATAGAGCATATTAAAAACAGCATAGGAGAATTTTCTGTAATACCCTGGATATAATGGAAAGAAGAGCAAATTGAACAGAAAAATTAAGGAAAGTAGGAAAAAAAAAAACAGATAGATGATGGGTTAGGAGAATTAAAGTTACTATTGTAGATTAAAAATAAAAAGAGCAAAAACAGAGTATTATTTCAGCCATAAAAACTTCAGGATTCTCTATTTTAACCTTTATATCAACACTACGAGGTAAGTGTTATTATTCCCTGTTTACAAAGAAAAGTGAGGTTCAGAGAGATTAAGTAAGTTCCTCAAAATCACACTTAGTTGTTAATAAGTAACTAAGCAAAATTTTATGCAGAGGCTGCCTGGCTCCAGAGAATGATCACTTTCAATGATCAGACTTTCAAATGATCAGAGAATTGGGCAGAAGTTGTAGCTCAGTTGGTAGAGCACCTACCTAGCATGTTCAAAGCTCTGGGTTCAATCCCTAGCACCACAAACAAACAAACCAAATTATAAGCAAGTATAAATCTAGATGGAGAGGTAAGGAAGCACCTATAGGGTCATAGGGCTGGGGGATTTAGCTCAGTTGGTAGAATGCTGCTCTGCAGTCTCTGAGATCCTGAGTTCGATTCCCAGCACCACAAAATGGGAGAAGTTTGTGGCAACCCACTCCCAAGGCAATCTCAAAACAATCTGCCATTGAAAACCCTATGAGGGTCGCTATGAGTCAGATTCAACTCCACAGCACCTAACAAGAATAATAGGGTCATAAGAAAATCAAGGTAGAACTTTGGTGCAAAATGGTTAGACTAGTTTCTATACCCTGGGTTTCAGGACATTTGTAAGGCTTCTGATTGCCTTGGGTGCTAGTACTCTTGCTCCATAGGCTCAATCTTGCCAGAGTTTGAGAGCTCATGCCACTGTATGATCACAAGATAAGAGGTGGATGAAGGGTAGAGTGGCAAAGGGACAGGAAATTACAACCAGCCTGAAAATAACGCCCACTAGATAAGCAAAACTGAAATGACACTATGGAATATCTTGGAAAGCTAAGGAAAAGTATAGAATACAGGGTCATGATGCAGGGAATAATATTTTGGTAACACCAATGACACAATCTGTGAAAGAAGGAATGGATACATTGGAGTGAATTAAAATTAAAAATGTCTGCTTTCTGAAAGACAGTCAAAAGAGGGAAAAGACAAGCCACCGACTAGCAGAAAACATTTGCAAAAGACCTGTGTGATAAAATATTATTATCCAAAATATACAAAGAACTTAGTAACTAACAATTATGAATAAAACTGCTAATTAAGTAATTAAGAAAAAATAAATTTTTTAATGGACCAAATACCTTAACAGACACCTCACCAAATAAGATATAAGGTGCCAAATAAAGATGTCTCAAGATGCTCCACATCTTATATTATCAAAGAAATGCAAACTGAAAACAACAATGGGGTACCACTGTACACTTATTAAAATGGCAACATCCAGGACACCAAATGCTGGCCATGATGTGGAGCTAAAGGAACTCTTACTCATTCATAGCAGAAATGCAAACTGTTTCAAATACATTCGAAGACAGTTTCAGGGTTTCTTACATACTGTTATGATCCAGCAATAACAATCCTTGGATTTTACCCAAAGAAGCTGAAAGCTATGTCTGCATAAAATGTACATGGATGTTTATAGCAGTTTTATTCATAATTGCCCAAAGCTGAAAGCACCCTGGGTATTCTTCAATAGGTGAGAGGATAAATAAACTGTGGTACATCCAGACAATGGAATGTCATTCTGCAGTTAAAAGAAATGAACTATCAAGCCCAAAGATGTGGAGGACACATAACTGCATATTAATAAGTGAAAGAAGCCAATCTGAGAAGGGTGCATCCTGTATGAGCCCAACTATTTGGCACTCAAGAAAAGGACCACTATGGAGATAATATAAATGTCAGTAGTTGCCAGAGATTAGGGAGGAGGGAGAAAAGAATAGGTGGAGTACAGAGGATTTTTAGGGTAGGCAGGCCAGGGGCTCAGTTGGTAGAGTGCTGCTCCACACTTTCTGAGGACCTGGGTTCAATCCTTAGCATCATAAAATATAGAAGAAGGATGTGACAGTCCACTCCAGAAACAATCCCCAATATAATCAACCATTGAAAACCCTATAAGGGTTGCTATTAGTGGGATACAACTCGACAGCACCAAACAACAACTAAATTATTCTGTATAATGCTAAAATGGTGGATACATGCCACTGTAAATTTGCCCAAACCCATAGAATATAACAGCACTGAGAGTGAACCTTAAAGTAAACTATGGACTCTGGGTAGTAATGATATAACAAATGTTGCGATTTTGTGGGTGGAGGCTATGCATGCATGGGAGTGGGGATACATGAGAAATCTCTGTACCTGCAGCTTGATTTTGCTATGAACATAAAGCTACTCAAAAAAATAAAGAGAAGAAAGAAGAAGGAAGGAGGAAATAAGAATGAAAAAGGAAGAAAAATCAAGGAGGAGGAAGAGGAGGAGAAAGTAATAGATACCAGCTAAGTGGGAGGAAAACCTCAGGTAGTTCCTTAAGCGGCAGCCATCTTCAGCTTTTGTGTGTGCCCTGGGTCAGCTGGTTCTCATTAAAGGACCAGAGTTAGAGAAACAGTTCCATCTACTACTACTGCATCTACTACTACTACTATTGCTGCTGCATTTATTACTTTTATTTTTCTAACTGATCTCTTGGTTTGATGCTTTATTATTTTCAGAGCTATGGTTCCTTTATTCTCATTTTTTATTTTCCTGTGATCCTCAAAGCTATCAAGAAGCTTTAAGAAATTCCACCCATGTATGGCAAGGTCCATTACCTTTTGGGTCACACTGTCTTCTTGGTCTTGCTGACCATATCATCTATACCCTGAACCATAGTTAGTAGCTCCAGAAAAGTGCTTGCTACATTTGGTCATTACATATTCCCCAATCTGACTGATATGCACAAGAACTGCTGGTGACTACCCATTCCTCTTTGGTTGTCAAGTCATTTGCTGGTCAACTCTGTGCATACAATCTTGTCTCAAAAGCTTTAAGTGAGGTTTTCATGACTCTCCTCTTCTATGATTTTATCTCACTTTTTTTCTTTCAAACTTTCCTGTTTGTCTAATCCTCCTATCAGGAATTAAAGCCATGCCTCTAATCACATCAAAGTTTATGTGAAGAGTTAACTCATTAACACACCATATTTAATAGATAGTAGATTTAACACTTCTTAAGTTACAGGGAGGACACCAGGGGTTTAAAACTAAACCTCTGGATCCAGAAAACATGGCTTTTACATCTTGGCTCCAAGTCATGCCTGTAATCCCAGTGACTCAGGAGGCAACGGAAGGAGGATTGCAGATTTGAGACCAGAGGCACCCTGCATAATTTAGCAGACTGTCTCAAAATTAAAAATCAAAAAGGGGCTATGGGTGCAGCTCAGTGATAGAGCCCTTGCAAAATATGTTCAAGGCCTTGGGTTCAACCCCCTGGTACTACAAAAATAATTAATTTAATTAATTAATTAATCCTGGCTCCAATTTACTGTGTGCCCTTAACAAAACACTGATAATAATGATGGTGATGTTTTTCTATTCTGATGTGTTATCTATTCTATCTGGTGTTGAGTATTACTCTGGGCTAGCCACTGTAACTGAACTTTTCTTCCATTTCCTCACTTAGCACAATCAAAGGGAACTCAGGAAATATCCACATTCTCAGATGAGGAATCTGAGGCTTTTCAGATTTGTTGTTCATAAAATGAATGACTTCAAGTAGTAAATCTTAATCACTCTAAGCCTCATCTATAAATGCTATCTTATCTCATTTCTGTACATATTGATGTAATTAAATGAGGTGGTGAATGCAAAAATTTAGCTAAAAAAGCCTAAAAAGTTTTGTCTGCTAATACTCTTATTTATTATTATCCTCCACTCTCCTGTATGTGAATTATTTATATAGGATATGAAAAACAAATTAAATGATTATTAAATGATCTATTAGATCCCAAGGGCTGGGATTTAGCTCAGTTGGTAGAGCACTAGCTGCAGTCTCTGAGGTCCCGAGTTCGATTCCCAGCACTGCAAAACTGGGAGAAGGACCACTCCCAAGGTAATCCCCAGTCTGCCATTGAAAACCCTATGAGGGTCACTATGAGTCAGATACCGACTCGACGGCACTTAACAACAACAACAACATTAGATCCCAAAGGTATAAACAAATTGACTGTTTAGACCAAAGTATTCATCTTGGTGACATTTGACAATATCCATTTCAATCTGTAATATAGCCAGACACCATAATGCATGCCTGCAATCCCAGTGACTCCAGAAGTTGAGGCAGGAGGATCACAAGTTCAAGGCCAGTGGCAGCCTGAGCAACTTAGCAAAAGCCTCTATCAAAAACAACAACAACAAAAAGAGGCTGAGAGTGCATCTCAGTGGTAGAGCACTTGCCTAGTCAATGCAAGGCCCTTGGTTAAATCCTTTACTACTGAAAAAAAAAGTTGTAATATAAAAGCAGAATATAAGATATAAATATAGATGTTAAGCTGAAGATGACCAAATAATCTAGGATCTCTTTAAAAACACTAGAAATGTGCCCAGATCACCTAGTGATAATTGGAGGACAGATGTCCCTTTGCACCTGCTTCCTCACTGCCACTTCAACACTTACCTGAGAAAATGCCATTATCCCTTAGCCCACTTCATAGCCAAGGCTATGTCACATCAAGCAACTCAAGCTCAGCTTTGCCACTGAGAACCACACAAATGCAGACACTCTTGCCTAGTCAAGCCTTTTGTTTATCACTTTGGGCAACTATGATCTCATATCTGTAGAGGAAAGAATCAATGTAGTTGCTATTCATTTTCATCTATCGTGACACCTCAAAGAGATGTCCTTCACAATGACACCATCTTATTTTAATGCTTTACATCATGTATTCTTTTGTCTCCTTAATAATTTTACTGACAATGATAAAGGATGCCCTGAAATTCAACCTTGCCTATCTGTGGTCCTGCTTTCTGGTGATCCCAATTATAAACAGATGTTTTCCTGCCCTCTCTAACCCCAGACATTCACAATGGAGCAGAAGCATTCTTGATTTTACTTCTTGATGCTAATGGTATTCAGCCAAAACCACAGAGCATAGTAAATACATAAAAATATGAAAGAATCATATGGTTGCAGAAAATTGAACATACCTAGCTGGCCATTGTTATGTTTCTCTGATCAAAAGAACAAGAGCAAGGCCTACTTATAGGAAAGATGATTAATTCCATGTTTTTGTATGGCTACATGTTTCATGTTGCTGATTCTATTTTTTTTTTAATTTAGCACTTAAAAACATCATGTAATTTTAACCAGTACACATGTCAAAAGTAGCTTATCTCTGTCAATAAATGACAGAAATAAATTCAAGTCCTCTGACTTTTCATGTGATATATAGGCAAGACTAAATTTCAAAAAATAATTGAAGACAACCATTAAAGGCTTCCCCATCTGACAAAGACAAAGAAAGGCTGAATTTACTTTTTCTACCTGTAAAAACATTAGTTAGTTTTAACTGTAAAACCTTAGTATTCAAAATACTGGATACTGGGCAACAAAGGACAGTGATTTATCAGAAGGGAAACAATCAAGGTGAGCCTTATGATTGCCCTTACTTATTACCTTGAGGGTTTCTTGGCCATAGCTCAGCCAGAGTCTGGGGGACACCTTGAGTAGAGAAGAGATCCCAGGTAAACTAAGGCCACCAGGGATGACAGACATAGTAAAGATGGAGAAATTGGTGAAAGGAGAATGATGGATAGACAGGAAAAAAGATGTAGAGTCAGAAATATGGGGATTTGCAGAGTGTCCTTAGAGTCTTCAGTTATGTGCTTGTTAGCACAGATATTTATAGGGGGTCCCCAACTCCCAGGTGTGCGTCAGGGCTGTATACTTTCACCCTATCTCTTCAATTTATACGCTGAGCAAATAATCCGAGAAGCTGGACTTTATGAGGAAGAACGTGGCATCAAGATTGGAGGAAGACTCATTAACAACCTGCGTTATGCAGATGACACCACTTTACTTGCTGAAAATGAAGAGGATTTAAAACATTTACTGATGAAGATC
>VMDO01007108.1:0-94110 GCA_007922755.1 Pedetes capensis | reverse complement strand
TATGCTCAAATCACTATTAGACCAATATCCAGAAACCATTCAAAATCCAAAGGTAAAATTCAGATAAATTGTTGTGTATTATACAGGAAAAATCCCTAAAAATATTTTATTTTACATTATATTTTTCTTAAAAGAAAGATATTGGGATTAAGAAAAAAAGACAAACCATAATCAAGAAGTTATAAAGATAAAAATTTCCATTGTTTTATGAAATTAATGATGAGGAATATCCCAAATATTTGAAGATTAAGCAGCACCCTACTAAATAATACATGGATCAAAGAAATCTCAAGAAGAAATTTACAAATCTTTTGAACTAAATAAAAAAGAAAACATCAGTATGTGTGAGATGCAGTAAAAGCATTGCTTAAAGAAAATTTTAGAGCATTGAACACATATTAGTGAAAGGAAACATTTAAAATCATTGATCTAAGCTTTTATCGTAAGAGAACAGAAGAGCAAAATAAATCCAAAGTAAGGAAAAGAAAAAATAAAAAATAAAACAGAAATCAATGTAAATGAAAATTAAGAGATAAAAATCAATAAAACCAAAAAGGTGATTGCTTACAAAGGATAATAAAATTGATATGCCTCTAGCCAGCCTATGAAAAAATATGAGATGAACCAAATTACTTATATTAAACATAAAGACATTACTAGAGACCTCATGGGCGTTGAAGGGATAAAAAAGGAAAACCATGAACAATTCTATGTCAACAAATTTAACAACCCAGGTTAAAGGGACCAATTCTATAAAATATTCAATCTGCCAAAACTCACAAAAAGATGTAGACTATCTAAATAGTTTCATGTCTATTAAATAAATTGAACTAGCAATTAATAAACTTCTAAATCAGAAAATACCAGATTCACTTGGAAATTCTAACAAACGCCTAACAAAATTATTTGTTGCTATTGTTAGGTGCTGTCGAGGCGGTATCTGACTCATAGCGACCCTCTGTACAACAGTGGAAACACTATTGTCAGTGCTTCTCTGCGGTTCATAGGGTTTTCAATGGCAGATTGATTTTTGGGAGGGGGTTGCCAAGTCCTTCTCCCAAGCCTACAGCTTCTGGTGTTCCCAGATGGTCTCCCATCCAGGTACTAACCAGGCCTGACCCTGCTTAACTTCTAAGATGTGACAGGATCGGATGCCACAGGGCTACAGCTGCAGGCAATAAAATTATAGCAATTCTCTAAAACTTTTCCAAAATATAGGAGTAAAGAGAATAATTCTCAACTCATTCTTTGAGGCCACCATTACTGATACCAAAGCCATAAAAATATATTCCAAGAAACCGAATATTCTACATGAACATATGTGCAAAAATCTTCAACCAAATATTAGCAGATTGAACCTAACAAAGTACAAAAATAATCATACAGCTCAACTGAGATTTATCACAAGTGTAGACTACAACATTCAAAAATGAATTACTGTTATTAATCATTTGAACTTTCTAAACAAGAAAAATCACATAATCATATTAAAAGGTGTAAAGAGAAGCATTTGACAAAAGCCAACACCAATTCAGAATAAAATTTGTCAGTAAAATAGTAATAAAAGAATTTCTGCAACTTGATATAGAACATTTAAAAAGAAAAATACTCATAGCTAACAACATTTGACAGCCTGAAATCAAAGTTTTCCTGATAAGGCAACAGTGTTTCTTCTCACAACTGTTTTTTCAGTATCATACAGGTATTCCTTTGTAATATGAGTAAAAAAATAAAAAAAATATGAATTGTGAAAGAAATAAAATGTTCATTGTTCACAGATAGTCACACATGCAGAAACTCTTAAATAATTGACAAATAAATGCCCTCTAATTAATAAGTGATTATAGCAAGGTTGCAGAGTCCAAGGTTAGTATATGAAAGTCAATAACTTTCCTAAAAACCAGCAATGAAAAAGTGGAATTTGACTTAACATTACCATTTACATTAACAACTCCCAAAATTAAAGATTTGAAGATAAATCTAGCAAAATATATACAAAATCTAATATTAACAACACTACTAAACTCTTGTGAAATAAATTAAGCCTAAAGAGATATTCCATTTTCATGGATAGGAAGATTCAATATATTGCTAAGATATCATTTCTCATCAACTTGACATATAAATTCAATGCAATGTCAATCAAAATCCCAGCAAGTTATTTTGTGGATATTGACAAAATGATGCTAAAGTTTATGTAGAGAATCAAAAGACCTAGAATAGCTGATTAAATATTTTCAAAGTACAAAATTGGAGCAATTATACCATCTGACTTCAAAATTTATTATTCAGTAAAGTTAATCAAAATAGTATTGGTGAAAGACTAGAAAACAGATCAACAGAACAGAACACATCCCAGAAACACATCAATATGAATATTTGCATATAGCTGGCTGATCTTTGACAAAGAAACAAAAACAGAACAATAGAGAAAAGATAGCCTTTTTATAAACAGAGCTAGAGAAACCGGACACCACATGAAAACTTATGAATCTAGACAAGACTGTACATCCTTTACAAAAAATTAACTCAATATAGATCATAGAACTAAAAGTACAATGAAAAATGATAAAACTTCTTGAAGATTACACAGGAAAAAAATCTAGATGACCTTGAGCATAGCAATGATTTTTTAATAATGACACAAAAGGCATGATCCATGGAAGAAATAGTTAATAAGATGAACTTCATTAAAATTAAAAGATTCTGTGAAAGATAATGTCAAGAGAATGTCAATCACATACTAAAGGTTTTGTAAAAACACCTAATAAAGGAAAAAGATCCAAACTATACAAAGAAGTCTTAAATATAACAGTAAAAAAATGAAAAGTTTACTTAAAAATGGACAAAAAACCTAAAAAGACACTTTACTAAAGAAGATATGCAGATAGAAATACAAAAAGATATTTAACATCATATCTATTAAAGTCATACAATTTTTAAAAAGTGAAATACCACTAGAAATCTGTCAGAATGTCCAGAATCCCAGAACAAAATGCTGAATAAGACATGAACAAAACCTTAGTTTCTGACAGGAATGCAAAATGATGCAGCCCCTTTGAAAGAAATGTTGGCAGTTTCTTGCATAACTAAACATTAAATGCAGCAATCATGCTTCTCAATATGCCCCCAAATAAACTGAAATTTTAAATCCACAAAAAAAACCTGCATGTGAGTGCTTATAGCAGCTTTATTCAGAATCGCCAAAACTTGGAAACAATCATGATGTTCTTCAGTGTATGAATGGATGAGCAAACTGTGGTACATAGAGATAATTAGAATATTATTCAGCACTAAAATGGTATAAGCCATCCAGCCATGAATAAACATGGAGGACTCTTAAATGCACATTATTAAGTAAAAGAAGCCAAGCTGAAGAAGCTAAGTATTATATAATATTCAATCATATGACATTCTGGAATACTCAAAACTAACCAGACAATGAAAATATTAATGGTGCCAAGGTCTCGGATGTAGGGAGGGATTAATGGAACCCAGAGAATTTTTAAAGCAATGAAATTATTCTATATGATACTGGAATAATGGCTGTATGTTCAACACCAAGAGTGAATTAATTCTAAAGGGTAAACTTAAGTGATAATGATTTGTCAATATCTGTGTAGATTAAAAAAAAAGGACTATAAGCAATAATTTGTTGTTAGGTGCAACTGAGTTGGTGTTCAACTCATAGCAACCCTACATACAACAGATAAAACACTTATTGTCAATTCTTCTCTGCTATTCATAGAGTTTTCAATGGCTGATTGATTTTTGGAAGTAGGTTGCTGGTCCTTCTCCCAAGCCTACAGCACCTGGTGTTCACAGGCAGTCACCCATCCAAGTACTAACCAGGCCTGACTGCTTAGCTTCTGAGATCTGATGGCATCCAACACCACACTGGTATGGCTGAAGGCATAATAATAGTTTAAATATCCAATAATTATGGGATAGTTTTGCTTTCATCTTTCAGTAATTAATAGAACAAATTGGATTTTCATTATTTCTTGAACCATGAAATTGCCAGGCAAGGTGGTACACTATTGTAATCTAAACCCTAGGGAGGAAGAGGCAGGAGGATCTCAAGTTTGAGGCCAGCATGGGCTACATAGTGAGACCCTTTCTGACAAAGAAAAGGAAAGAGGACAGGGAAAGGGAAGGGAAGGGAAAGGAAGGGCGGTACTGGGGGTTGAACCCAGCGCCTTGCAGCTGCAAGCTTTACAAGTGCTGGACCACCAAGCTGCACCCCCAGCCTTTTTTTTTTTTTTTTTTTTTTTTTTTTTTTTTTTAACTTTTTGAGACAGTCTTGCTAAGTTACGCAGACAACCTCTGGTCTAGAACTTGGCGATTCTCTTGCCTCAGCCTCCCCAGCCTCTGGGATTACAGGCTTGCTCCACCGCGCCCAGCGCTAATTTCTAGGATATACCAATAAAGAAGAAACAAATTGGAAAGCCTTGGTTGAAAGTTAATTGATGATGGATAACAGCATTTTGAATTTAAATTCAAGGCCTGGAGACAGCTGTTTTTGGAAAAGGATCAAATTTTACATAGAGAATATTAACCAAGCAGTTAGTATAAATGATATGTTCCACAAATAAAAAGCAGGGATAAGCATAAATCTGAACAGTTTGTAGAGACAGTTCAGAACATATGTGGTTGTAGTTCTAGCAAGGGGAATAGAAAAGTTGATCCAATGGCAAAACATTGCAGGAAAAAACTTGGTAATGGATTTGATGAGAGTGAAAGAAAGAAATAACTGAAGCATAATTTCACATCAGTAAATATGACCAAGATAAAGATTAGTGAAATTTCTATCAGACATTTAGAAATCACAAGAAACTTTTTTAAAAAAGAAAAATCGTTATTTTTGCTTTGAGCCTAACACAAAGAAATCTGAATGAAAATAAAAAAATTGTCTAAATGTTTGCTTGCTTTCTGTCGACTAAAATTGTGATCTTGGTACATTTTTATATGTGGTGGAATCCTGATATAATATTGATATTTTGCTATGGATTTGCCAACATGTTTTTGGCTATTTCAAATTCATCTTCTAGCTGGTGGCTAGCACCACTGTCATCTCAACAACCCCAGAGGCTGAGGCAGGAGGATGAGTTTGAAGCCAGAGGCAGCCTGCCCTCTCAATATAAAACATAAAAAGGGGGCTGTGCGGAGCAGCCCAGTGGGACAGCACTTGCCTAGCAAGTGCAAAGCCCTGTGTTCAACCTCCCAATACTGCAAAAAATCAAAACAAATGTAAATTAATGCACTAGGCAAATAATATCTTTGTCATGATCACGAGATACCAACAAATGAGAGAAGGATGTAGCAATCCACTCCTGAAGCAATCTGGAAACAATCAGCCATTGAAAACCCAATGAGGGCTGCTGTGAGTTGGAAATGATTCTATGGCACCTAACAACAACAACAAATGAAATTACTAATTAAATCTTTAGATATCTTAACATAGACAATGATAGTGTTTTGACAATGGATGGGCTTAAACTATCCTAGGACAAACAATAGGCTGAGGTATATTTAGAATGATTGTTGTTGTTAGGTGCCGTTGAGTCGGTATCCAACTCATAGCGACCCTCATAGGGTTTTCAATGGCTAAGTGTTTCAGGATTGCCTTGGGAGTGGATTGCCAGGCCCTTCTCCCATTTTTGCAGTGCTGGGAATTGAACTTGGGACCTCAGAGACCGCAGCGCAGCGCTCTACTAACTGAGCTAAATCCCAGCGCATTTAGAATGATAGCATAGAAGAAAAAAAAAAAAACTGAAGATATTTATATGCAGTACAAGTTAGCTCCCCCAATGTGACTAAAAGTCCAATAGTTTTATTGACAATCAGTCAATCCAGATCATCCAATGTACACTGCACACACACTGGATTTGCGGTTGATTTTGTGATTTAATGATCTACAGATTCCCACAGTGTTGTGATCATATTAAAATAATCAGAACTCACATGCCAATTAGCTTTAGCATTGCTTTATCTCTTCACATATAAGTAATGTTCTGCAGCTTTTAGGGTTTTATAACTTTTTATGGTTTATTTGAAATATATAATATCAGAAAGCTGACAACATTTCAAGTTAAATTTATTCTTCCTTCCTGCAATTGTCAGTTATAATTCTAAAGGAGAAAAATGAAATTGCAGGAAATAAAAAGGCAGTATTTTCTTTGGTAAATTTGTTTTGAGTTCTGAAAAAAAAGGTCTCAAGCCAAAAAGAGGGATAGAAAGGCAGCAGGTAATCTCTCAGACATTCCAAATGGCTTATAAATTAGTATATTGTTGTGATTGCTTTAATATATTATTTTAGATTTGTCTGGCCCCTGGAGCAGACATTTACTTGAGAGCAGAAAAGTAGGCATAATCATCAATTAAAGTGCCCTTCTCAGCAGGGAAAAGGAATCAAAGCCTTTACTTTTCTTAATAATTAATTTCTAGTTTAATTCTGCTGAAGCAATTTATTTATGTGAAGATCTGAAAACAAAAAATAGCACTGGTATTTTAATACTGTTCATTAAGTGAACATTGTCAAAATGGATTACAGATATATCCTCTACATCTCTAAGTAACAGTTCTGACTAAGTACTATCTAATGATATTTAAATGATTGAATGGATATAAAATTGTTTAAATTTGAAGTTGCAACTGTATAAAGACATTGGCTACTTTTATAGGTTAATGTTAAAAGGAACAAGTGAGATTATTTTTATAGATACTCCATTCATCCAAATTTTATAATACATTTGAGAATGCACAAACCACAGATAGGCAGTATTTACTATGGAGTCTATGGAAATAGTATGGGAAATGTTTGCTATCCCTCCCTTTTTCAACTGCTTTTAAAATTTGATTTTCTCCAACACTGTAAACATAGCCTATTTTTGTGCATAAGATACTCAGAGGAAAACTCCATTTTGAGTTGCTGGACTGTTTTGGAAATATTTGGCCAAATGTGTGCTAATTTGGCTGTAATGGCATTGAAAGCAAGCAAACAAACAAAAAACTGAGAATGGCCTTGGATGCTTGATGAATTTCTAGTTTTTGAAGATATGTTGTTGTCTGATACTGTCGAGTTGGTATCCGACTCACAGAGATCTTATGTACAACAGATGAAACACTATTCTTAGTGCTTCTCTGCTATTCATAGGGTTGCCAATGACTGATTGCTTTTTGGGGGTGGGTTGCCACGTCCTCATCTGGTGTTCCCAGGTGGTCTCCCATCTAACTACTAAACAGGGCTGACCCTGCTTCCCTTCTGAGATCAGACAGGATCGGACATCACAGTGGTACAGCTGCAGCCTCTTCTAAAATATAGTTTATATTAAAATAATATTAATTTCACGAGGACAATTTCTGTAAGAAAACGGACTTGCTTTGGGATTTTCCTTTTGTGGTCATTGTGGGTGACTGCTTTTTCCTTTTCTTAGTTTCACATTCTTCCTTTGTTCTAAAATAGGCTGACATCTTGCTTTGACAGTCATGTTGCTAGGTGTTCTGGAGTTAGGTCCAGTCCAACTCATAGTGACGCTATGCTCAACAGAATTAAACACTCCATGACATCGTGCCATGAAAATATTATATCACATAAAATGTTCAATATATTTTAAGCTCCAAATGAGATATTGTTTATATTTAAATATGGATAGACTAGTAGAGATATAGGGAGAAAGATAAATCTATAGATAAATGGTAAGAAGATAGGTATATAGAAAAATTAAAATGTTAACATTAAGAAAAGCACAGTGGCAGAAATCTATAATCCCAGTGCCTCAGGAGGCTAAGGCAGGAGGATTTCAAGTTCAAGGGCAGAGGCAGCCTGAGCAATTTAAGATCATTTCTCAAGATAAAAAAATTAAACTAAAAATGGGATGAGCATGAAGTTCAGTGATGGATCACTTGCCTAGCATGTGCAAGGACCTGGCTTCAACCCCCTAGCACCCAAAAGATAAGTAAATAAAACTCTGAAAATAAATAAATATTGACATTGATATCTATGGGTAGTAGAAAATATAAATTCTTTTTCTTTTTATTCCCTTTTATGTCTGCAGTTTCAAAGCATTTTTATCAAAAGCATGTATATCATTTTTAATAAAAAGCTTATTCTTAAAAACATAGTTAATTTTAGAAAATATAATACATAAATGGTAAATATTTAAATGATTTTTTCTCAAGATATTTTACATGGGGTTCCATATTTAAAATCATATCAGCTTACTTTCAAGTAAAGACATGAACTTTGAAGAATTGTTGATATATGAATATGTATAAAAATGAAAAATGCATCCTAAATGGGCAGAATTCCAAAAAATGGCAGAGACAGAAAGGTCACAAAGATTTGTTCAGAAAATAGTAAGCAAATTAATGGAGCACAGTGGAAAATGAGACAAGTAAATTGTGGCCAATCATGGAGGGTCTTTTTTTTATTCTTTTTTTTTTTTTTTTTTGGCAGTACTTACAGTTGAAGCCAGGGCCTTGCACTTGCATGCTTTGCAAGTGCTAGACCACTGAGCTGCACCCCCAGCCCATTTTTTTTTTCTTTTTGAGACAGGGTCTTGCTAAATTACACACACTACCTCTGGTCTCGAACTTGTGATCCTCTTGACTCTGCCTCCCGAGCCACTGGGATTACAGGCATGACCTACCGTTCCCGGCTTCTTGGAGGGTCTTAAATAGGAACTAGTGAAGGAATTTTTTGCCATTCAAGGCATGGCCCTTACCTGCCTCTGTAACATTAACTTGCTGTACTTTCCTTATGGACCCTGTTTGCATGTACATTTACCCCTTTTTCTGCTCTCCACCTAATGCTCCTCCTACTTCCTTTGTCCATCTGCAGGTCTTTGTGCCTGGAATGCCCTTCTCTTTCACCTCACGTGTCAGGCTCCCACCCTCAGATATCAGCTTGCAGGTCCCTTCCACAAAAGCCTGTACTGAATATCCCTCAACTAGTCACATGCTATGCCCCCTAACAACAAGAAGTCATAGGCTATTGTATCATTCTGTTTTAATCCACCATAAAAGACTTAGTGTTTATTTTTTTTGGAGTCAGATATGCTATTATTGCCCCTACAAGGTCCCTTAACTTTATTTTTTTCTCTATGTATTCTCTTACTTTATAATCTCCTTTCAGGCAGAAACTTTGTATCCTGTTCATGGCTTTGTCTCCAAGTCCAAAAGCGGTGTCCATTATATATCTGAGTGAAGGAATTAACAAATAAGTCTGTTCCGTTCGTAGCTTAGATTCTCGAAATATCCTTTCATCTATTGTTTATATTTCTATTAATACAATAATTATCCTTTATTCACACAGTTATTTGAGAGGACAGTGCTCTGACAACTAAATGATAGACTTCAGTCTTAAATGCACTATTAAGTCTTCTCAAAAACCTCTCAGATTGTTAATGATCATATGTAGTAATTTTCCTGATCCTATATTTATATGTACTTAAATATACATGAAAACAGAATAGTGCACAAATTGGTAAGTTTCTCAATGTTAAATGAAATTCAATTTTAAAAAAGTGCATTTCCCAAAACACTTTCTACAAATTTACATATTCTAGGTACCTTGTTCATCCAGACAGAAATTATGATAGATATTACTAGGACCAGAGGGAGGACAAAAGGAGGAGTTATTGTTTAGTTGGGGCAGAGTTTCTATTTCGGATCATGAAACATTTCTGAGAATGGATAGTGTTGACAGTTGTTGAATATTATGAATGTACTTAATTCCACCAATTTTTGTTTACATAAGAACGGTTAAAATGATAAATTTTGTTAGACATATTTTCACCACAATAAGAAAGTAAAAGAAAAATCAACAATAAAAACAAACATTACATTTTATGCTGAGCAAATTCTGGAAAGGCAGAAAACTTTAAAACAGAAGAGAATTTAGGTAGTGTCTAATTCATTAAAAGATAAGAACACAAGGCCCAAGTTTGTTTTCTATAATTCAGTCAGCAGCAAAATTGGGTCTGATTCAGTAACATTCCATCCCACCTTCTCTTCAACAAACCTAAGTTATCAACCAACCGGGTAACCTAACACCACCACAAACTGAGTACTAAAAACTGAACAACAATGACATAACAACAACAACAACAACAAATATTTCTCCAAATGAGTCCTTGGTTCTGCATTCTGCAGTTTGACTAAAAGCACATTTCTCTCCCCAGGACACACATCCCCCCACAGACAACCACTCCAGGTCCTATCCCTTGATTTCTCCCCAAGTGTCCTGACTTTTGATACTTTTCTTGTTTCCCTGAATCCTTAAACCCATAAGATGTCATTTATTCCTTTCCTCTTGCCATTGTCAGGAGGAGTCCAACTGACATGTGACATTACCTTAAAACTTGCTGCACTCTCCTAGTCTAGTCCATAGCCTAGCTTTTTGTTTTTTCCCATGGAAGTGTTATTCTTTGAACTTAGATTTAACACCCTGTATACTATTTCTCTCTCATGTTTTCATGCAAAAATTATTTATCAAGAGTTAAATATGGCATACTGTCTCAGGTTCCAGGAGATTCTATGGTAAACCAGAAGAACAGATTGCAATTCTGTCATCACATAGTTTATAGTAACATGAAAAAGATTGATATTAACCAAATAATAAGCCACTCAAGTGCCATTTTTTTCTAAAGATGGCCATATTGTTAGACGCTGAGTTCCAAGGCAAAAATCAATCATGAGGACAAACCTAGAATGCTGGACATTATCAAGGAAGTAGAAGTTGATGTGAAAATATGGAGCTTGAGAAAGCATACAAACTCTCCATCACCAAGATGTGCCAGAGAACACTGGCCACTGTCTTGAGATCCACTAGTGACCGCTTGCTTCTGTGTCTTTCATTGGGAATATAAATAAATAAATCTTATGGAGTGAAAACTAGAAAAATCTATTATGTATATATTTTCTATAACACTGAGAAATCTAAATCATCAAGTTGCAATCGTGACAAAATAAAAATCATAATTTGGCTATCTCTCAAATTTCTCATTACTTGAATATGTGCACTGAGAGAGAAATGCACATTGCTATATTTTATCCTTGATGTGAACTAGTGGGAATGCTGTTCCCATCATAGAAAACAATGATCTATTTGTTTAATTTTGGTCCCCCCAATGAGAAAACTAGTATGACTTTGTCCTCATTTTGTACCTGATAACTTAAATCCATTACATTACAGAATGTGATGCTACTACTTCATGTTTGTACATATTACCATATAACTCAAGAGAATGATGATGAACTGAATCTCTCATTCTCATAATGTAAGAACAACATTTGATATGAACCTTGAAGAGCTTCAAGACACTGAGACCAAGATACAACTTAAGTCGTTCAAGTCTATTTTACAACGTTTATCCAACAAATCTTCATTAACTTCTCCAAGATATATTTTAATTAAAATTAATAAGTATGTCAGAGCCAGGCGCAGTGGCAAATGCCTGTAATCCCAGAGACTCAGGAGGCAGAGACAGAAGGATCACAAGTTTGAGACCAGGGGCAGTCTGCATAATTTAGTGAGACCCTTTCTTAAAAAGTAAAAAAAAAAAAAAGCAGGGCACTGTGGCGCATGCCTGTAATCCCAGTGACTCCGGAGGCAGAGGCAAGAGGATTACAAGTTCAAGACCAGAGGCAGTCTGCGTAATTTAGTGAGACCCTGGGGGTTCAGCTCAGTGGTCCAGCACTTGCAGAGCATGCAAGCAGGAGGCCCTGGGTTCAACCCCCAGTACTGGAAAAGAAAAAAGTTTAAAAAAAATGAGCTGAGGGTGCAGCTCAGTGGTCCAGCACTTGCAGAGCATGCAAGTGGGAGGTCCTGGGTTCAACACCGAGTACTGAAAAAAAATAAATAAATAAAATAAATAATAATAATAAATATTCCTCATGAACAGTATGATAAAATACATTTTTCCCTTTTCTAAGAAAACATGGAAGTATTAGGAGAATAAGAAAAACTATTAAAAGATTCTACTCCTCAGTAAAGAACCACCACAATAAGAGTAAAACCAGAACCAGCTAAAGGTCTTTACAGTAAGAGAAATTAGAAAAGTTTTAAATATCTGAATATTTAAAGATTCCTTTGAGTTCTATGTTTCTTACATCTGACAATTTGCCTGAGAAGCTTTATTGTAAATTCTAAAAAGAAAAGGAGTGAATGGGCTGGAGAGTTGATGACGACCCACACTGTCCCACCCTCTCCTATACAGCCCCAGGTCCTGAAAGATTTTCCGCTGAATTCCTCATGTGTTCTTGCCTCCCATCCTGCAACGGGGTTCTGCTGATAAAGGAGCCAGCTAGAGAACAGAGGGCAGCATGAAACGAGATGCCATCTTTCCTTCTTCTGATGCTACTGTGGCAGCCATGAGCAGATCCAGTTATGAAAGATGTCTGAGGGTATCTGAATAGTGGAGATGGCCGAGATGCGACACAAGTACTGTCGGTGACAGCCACAGAGGGCTGAAAGTCATCGCAGCACCAGCTGTGAACCCAGCACTATCAGTGTGACTGGACTCCAGGCTCCCTGCCTTGAGTCAGAGGCAGCAGTACAGCAACCAAACTGTCAACATAACCCAAGCGTTAAGTGTACTGTAAGCTCTGGATAACACCACCTCCAGTCTCTCGATCTCTGCTTCAGTAATTAATTCCCTGTGCCTAATGTCTGAATTTATCAATATGATTAACTTCCCGAAGTCTCTAAGTTGAATGTGTTTGCTTTGGCTGTTAGGAGTGGCCCTACCATTTATTGGTTGGTTCAGTGGGACTTGGACTCAATGAATTACACCACATGAGCTTCAGTTCCAAGGGCATAAAGAGATACACATACTGAAGTACATAACTGTATTATGTGCAACCCACCTACCAACCCCCCAATTACCTCCAAAATTTGAGAAATACATTAATGAGGGGGGAATTACTTCTTAGAAAATTTCATAGTGAGTCTTTGTGGACAAGAGACATGATAAAGATGAAAGATGCTGCCATTGAAATGAGAGTTTCTGCACCTCACTTCCTCATTACTCAAGGTAAAGTGGGCACAGTTGCTCCAGTGGGGAACAGGCATAGAGCAATAGTCAGTATTTTCGCTCATTGACACCTTTGGTAATAGTTAATTTGTCACTAGAAATGGATTATTGGCCTTCTAAATAATTTGTCAATAATCACAGAGAAACATTAGAGCTTGGGAGCAGAAATCTAATTTCAGTCACAATGGAGTCTTAACCTCTCATTAAGTTTTTATTCCAGAACTAGACCATAGACTCCGACCCTTTAAATGAAAATCAGGCTAAGTATACTTAAAGTCAGACCCTGAGATACCTTGCCAAGAAAGTTCTGTAAATCTTCCTTAAATCTGCCCCTAAAGGGTCCTCATAGATCATTTATCAGTGCAGCCAGATACACATTGAGAAAAGGAAAAGAACACACAACATTCAAAAATAGACAGACACTGGTACTGAGTTGATTTCATTGCCCAGGACTCAAAACAGTATTGAGGCCAATTGGTCAAAGTTGAGGCTTATGAAATTTAGGTGACAAATGAATTTACCGCCTTTTTCTCAGTGGACCCTATGAATTTTCTAACCCATTTTAAGATGATTTCCCAAGTCTTGAAAGCAGAATTGGAATGGACAAGACAATATGAACCCTTAGAACTTCAGCTCCCTACCAGAATGGCAAATCAAAGGCAACAACACACACAAAAAGAATGTACATGGCATGGGTGGGTGTACAGAAGAATGCACTGGGGCTAAAATCATTTATCCATACTGCTGTGGAGGTAGCAACTAAATTCCAAGTAGAAGAGATTGGCATTTGTATGGATAAAGTAACACAAGCTAACTCTGTGCAGCCTGTGAGAGCAACAGACAGCTTATTTCACCGGTCAGAGACCAAGAAATAGGCATGAGCATATAGGCAGAAGGAGATCATGGGAGGCCTTCTTACAGGCAGCCTACTCCTTTATCAGCCTAAAATATGAACACTCTATCCAGAGACAATGCTCCAAATGGCTGCCTTAACAATGTTTGACAAAAGTGATAAGTCTATTTTACCAAAAGCCCCTCTTGAGCGATAATTTATTTCCATTTCCAGCCTGCTTTTTGTCATTGCTTTTTCCTCTAGCTTTATTTAATTTCCTTGAATAAACTCATTGTGGTCACTATAAAAACAATCCCATGACATTAACAAATGAATACGGTCTAAAAGGACATGTGTCTTGTTAGTCAGTCGTGTTCCCTCAAAGGACTCTGGGGCCTAAGATAGAACCTGGGGTATTATTGTGATTAAATGAAAATGACTCAAAGGAAAGAAACAATTTTAAAATGTCATTCAAGCCATCCCTGTTGATTTCAATTTCCCAGAAATTCAGTTGTATGAAGCTGAAGCATATGGTCTGTGCATCTCATGGTGCTGATATCATACATCTGTCAAGATATTAGCTCATTAAATAAAATATATTCTTATTCCGGTGACATTAATAAATATTGTGAGCCAAAATGGTTACATTCACAATGTAGCATTTCATTATGAGGTGTTGTCTATTACACCAGATTTTAGACATTTCTTATTTTAATAAAACTAAATCACATAATCAGAATTTTTAGTAAATCTTTGAGTGCATTATATTAAAAATTAAAACAAATTTCCTGTTATATTTATACAGAATCTTCAAAGAATGAACATGAAAATAAAAATTTAGATAAAAAATTACAAATTTAGTCAACCACATAAAACATGAACTCCTTAGAAAAGGCTTATGAGGCATCCTGGAAAGTTAAAAATATTTAATATGTAGGTGTATGCACAGCTACTCCATTTCTAATAAGGTTTTTGTACTACGAAAAACATTTCCTTGAAAATAGTGAACTAGTCAATGAACCATTTAGAATCACAAATATAACTGGTATAGTAAATACTCCTACAATCCCAGCACTCAGGAGGCAGAGGCAGAAGGATTGCATGTTCAAGACCAGCCTGTGCTACACAGACTTCATTTCATAAAACCAAGGACAAAGGATGTAGTTTAGCAGTAGCACTGTTGCCTAGCTTGTTCTAGGTTCTGGGTTCAATCCACAGCACTGTTGAAAATAACCCAGAACTATAATAACTAGAAATCTTTCTTTAACTCTTATTACACAAATATCATTTCATTAGTTATATATAACAAATATAATTTTAGCCAGGTGTGGTGGCATACGCCTGCAATCCCAGTGGCTCAGGAGGAAGAGGAAGGAGGATCACAAGTTTGAGACCAGAGGCAATCTGTGTAATTTAGCGAGACCCTGTCTCAAAAAGCAAAAAAAAAAAAAAAGGGCTGAAGGTGCAGCTCAGTGGTCCAGCACTTGCACAGCATGCAAGTGCAAGGTCCTGGGTTCAACCCCCAGGACCACAAAAAAAGAAAGAAAGAAAGAAATATAATTTTAACATACTACATAAATAGTAAATTGCTATCTTAATGATAGGCTTTTTGGATCTGAGTCCGCTACGTTATTCCACATAAGTTGCTATTTTGTTGCTTTGTTTTTCTAAAGATGATCTTCACATCAGTGATAACAAGTGCCATTAGTTGCAAGTAGCACATAATACTCATTATACTGCATGAAGACCTGGCATTATCCTCTATTAGGCTATCGTTAGAGAATAGTCTCTATTCACCAGAATATACTTCTATTATTTACCATGATGGCACTTTCAAATTGGGCATTCTTGGGAGATGTCATGATACTAGAAGCTTCTCAGCTTTGTGGTAGGATAATGTTTACCGCATCATGGCAAAGAATAAAAGAAGGTCATTTGGTCCAGATCTGCCCTTGCAGCTTGTCAGCTATTATATTTTAATATAAGGTGTCCTGGATCAGACACTGAATGTCACATGGGCTTGGGGGACATAACTAATGAAAAAAATCAATGGCCAGTTGTTTTTGAAATGTCAGGGAGAACTAAGGAAATATCTGAAATGTCAAAATGCACTTGAAATAGGATATAGTGATCCAAAGGCACAGAAGTAATTTAGGATTTCATACACAAAGACCCTGGAGCAGGGAGGTGAAAGTCCTTCAACAATCTGTAAGTCTGTAGTCTACCAACTAGTGCATTTAGCTCAGTTCCGAAAAGTGCTTAAGAAAAGGGACTTTAAGGACTTTAAGAGAAGTGGTAGTAATTATGGTAAAATTATTTGCAGTCTAGTGTAAGATAATAAAGTAATGTGAACCCACCCACACTTCTAAGCAAGTCTCGTAAGGAATAGAAGCCATTTCAAATGAGCCTAAGTGAAAAGGCATTCTATGGTAAGGCTAGACATGTCATGGAATCCAATTTGACTATGTATTTAGAACTCTGAGGGTAGAAAAGCTATAATTATAATCTTTAGAATATACTATCCACTAGTAGTTTGCAAAAGGATGAAATATATCCCTCATTTACTACATTGAGATCCTGAGTGCGACATAGGAGAGGCAGGTTAATTGAAAGGACAAAGAACACGTCTTGGGGGAATTCTCTCCCTGGCTGTGCATATGGATAGGTGCAGAGTCAGGGCACTGACTCACCAGACACAGATAATTATTGCATTCACTCAAGAAAAGGGAAGAATTTGGGCCAGTCACTTTTATCAGTGAAAAGGGCTCCAAGGGGCTGATTAAATAGGGAAAAGGAGGACAGAGAAACTAAATTATAGATATTTTCAAAATATACATGGATTTAACTATGGCAGCCCACATTTTAACAATTAAAGAATTGAAATATAATAAGTCACCTCATTTATAATAATTCAAAGATTTCATTGGAATGTACAGTTCTCTATTTCAAGTCTTATTGGTGAATATTCTCTTCTAGAAGAATATTGGTTCAAGAAGGACATCAATAATCATATATATACATATATATATATATATATACATATACACACACATATACACACACTATACTTTTTGCTGTTAACTTTCACTACTTGGCCTCCATTATATATGAAAAATATCGTAACTTTCAAATGGAAAATATAGTCATAATGGTTATTTATGTGGGCATAAATGCACATATATTCATTTATATAGACACATATTTGATACACAGTCTTAATTTTCCTAGGGAATCATTCTTTCAGTGGATACCTGTTCATATTTTTTCCTACTCAGCATTCCTAGTCCTGTCAGGACTTTTCCCTTTTCATTTTCCTCTAATCCCAGTACTGACCTCCCCCCAAATTCAGATACAACATCTGAGGATTTGTAAATTAATGTTGGAATTTTTAGAAGAGTGCCTCGAATATAGTATTTGACATATAAATATTGGTTAAATAAACACATTTGTTTAAAATCACAGGCATTGTTCAATGTCCTTTTCATGACTGAAATGTGGACATACCATTGTGATTTTTAAGGTAAGTTAGAGAATGGACATGAATAGAGTATTGAAGTAACTTAAGATTCAGCAAACATTTTTGTTATCACAGACAGACTCTTTGGAAAATGAAGTAGCAAGCATAATCTAAGCAGAACCAAAGTATGGTAAGAGACACCACCGTAAAATTACCCTGTGAGTCCTGTGTCTAACTGTGGCTAATGATAACATGGCCTTCAGACATGAAGCACATAAATTTCTTTTGGTAGTTTTTCTTTGGCTTAACTAAGTCAGGTTTCTGTCACTTGACACTAGAGGACTTCTGACTAATGGTTTTAAAGATGGTAATGCGTTGAAACAAATTTTAAGGAGTTCACCCTTGTCTTTTAAAGAGTTATCTTTTAGGTAGGTAAGATGACCTGCACCTGTAGTCGTTGCTACTTAGGACGCTGAGGCAGGAGGAGCACTTGATTTCAGGTGTTGAAGGCCTGTCTGAGCACAGAATGAGACCCTGTCTCATAAGGAGGGGAGAGGGAAATCTGAGTGACAGAAGGAATATTTGACTTACTTTAGCCCCACAAATAAGTCCTCCTCCAACCTAATATACATTAAGTACTTTATTTGACTAAACATCAAGCCATTTCAGTTTCTTCAGAGCTAAATTTAATTTTTCTTATTTATTGAGCAAATTATCAATCTGATTTGTTAATTATTTCACTACCATGTCTTCTTGTCACCATAGCTCAGTGTACAACGTCACTCAAATCTAACTCACATCCTTTCAACAGATTTATAGGGCTAGAAATTCAGACTCAGATTAGGATTGTGGGCACACTGGATTCTCATCATTAGATTAGCTTTTCTAACAATTACAATCCAATCTGAACGTGATTCTCATCTGCGTCTGATTTTTTATCCCTCTAAAACTACTGAAAGGGTGTAGATTAGACTTGAGAATATACAGCATATTAAAGAGGTGTTAACTTTATGATGAGGTTAGAAGTTGCACCACAGCTAGTACACTGTGAGGATGAGAGCTTCACGAGGCTGCACAGACGTTATCTAAAATAGATTCCCTGGCAAGACAGTGACATGGAATCAGCTTCCGTGAGACAATGGGGAGACTGCAGAGCCAAACCACACAACAGCCGCCCTAGGCCCCTATTCTGCCCAGAGACCAATACGAAGTGAACAAACTTCCCAGCGGAGGCCACAGGCCAACTTTAGAGCACAAACAAGGATCTTACGTGGCAAGGCCCAGCGCAGGAGATGTCCCCAACATCCCAAAGGGACAAAAGAAGTTTTAATGCAAAAGGTAAATCAAATACTCACCGTCCTGCAGGGCAGACAGGCAGGGCTCAGTCCCTGAACCGGCTGCGCGCTCAGCACACAGCCTTGGCCTCTGAGGCAGATGCACAGACGCGCGTGGGGCACCGGCTAACGGGAAGCGTTTTCACCAAGTTCATTGCCTGAAGCCCAGGCCCAGGAGCTGTGGGGCCCGGGCCAGCGCGCAAGTCCTTCAACCAAGGCCGCAAATTGGAAAGCGGCCAGCGCGCTGTGGAGCTGGTCAGGCCAAAGTGCCAGGGTGGGGTTCCCCTAGGTGAGTGGTGCCCCAAGCGTCAACCACAGGTCAGCTTCGGAACTTCACCGCAGGAGCCGCTGAGCGCGCCATTCTGTGGGAGCTGGTGAGGGACGTGGGGGGCCCTGGTACAAAGCCAGGACACAAGGCAGAATTCCCAGTTGGCACAACGCGGTGGGTGCAGGGTTCTGGCCGACTGCTGGATGCCAGAGCCAAAGAGGCCTCCCCAGGGCCTGGGAAAGCGCGCGGCTCTGGCCAATCCTTCTCTGAGCTGACGAGGAAGGAAGGCTGCCACTGCTAGTCCATAGCTTTTTTCCTTTTTAATATTTTTTTCCTTTCTTTTTGCCTTTCATCTGCTACATTTTCTTTCTCATGAATCTCCTTTCTGTTAGCTAAGAAGCCAAAAACCCCTAAACTCAGACCTTTATTGGAAAAAGCTGCTGGAACTGTCTATAGCAAAGGAGAGCGCAGCTGCGGGGAAGGGCGAGGCTTTTATGGGCGCTAGGTGGAAGGGGAAAGGTGACGTGTCACATCAGGATAGGTGGGATAGGTAGGTGGAGGGTTCTGATAGGCTGGAAGAGGGAAAAGGAAGTAGTCATCAGTTCCAGGTGGCCTAGATTTCAAGTCAAATTTTGGTGAGCTTTTTTGGTGGGCTTCTTGATGACTCCCGGGTGGAGGGTAAAAGGCACCACTTTAAAGAGAGGTGTCGCTTTGTCCCTTTGTAATAGGTCTTGCCTAACCTTTTCCTCATTTTATTTCTGTTCACCACTAGTCTTTCACCATTCAGGCCTGAATAAGCCTCATGGCTGTCTTTAATTTCCTAAATTCAGTAGTAACAAGGTGTTGCCAATCAGCTTAACACCAAGGTGTTGCCAATCAGTTTAACACTATTTACGAAAGCAACAGACACCCTTATGCCTATTAAGAGATTCAGTTAACATGTTTTGTTTTGTTTTGTGTGTGTGTGGTACTGGGGCTGAACCCAGGGCCTCGTGCCTGCATGCTTTGCAAGGGTTATGCCACTGAGCTGCACCTCAGTCCATTTTTTTCTTTGTTTGTTTAGTTTTTGAGACAGGGACTCACTAAATTAGGCGGACTGCCTCTGGTCTTGAACTTGCGATCTTCCTGCTTCTGCCTCCTTTCTCTCTGGAATTAAGGTGGGCCCCACCACACTGGCAACCTGTATAAATCTTAACTCAGAAGCACACTCAGACACTGAGATCCCTCCAGAGGATCATGACCCCTTGGAAACTGAAATTAAGCTATCAGGCATGATACATTTTCCAGATAAAGTATTTTAAACTCTTATTATCAAAATAAAAACTGATAGAAAACACATTTCAGCAGACAAAAGCAATTCAGGCACTGGACTGAAAAGTATCCAATCTAGAAGAAATATTCAGCAAAGAAATTGAAACCTTGAAAAGTAAAGAAATGCAAGTTTTGGAAATAAAATACACAATAAACCAAATAAAACCCATAATAGAAAGCAGCACTTGCAGAGTAGTCAAAGCAGAAGATAGAGGATCAAGGGCAGAAGACAAGGTCAAAGAGCTAACTCTCTCCCACATCAAGAAAGGACAAAAAGTAAGCAACATGACCTTAATTTTCAAGAAATATGGAATAAGATATGGAAATGCAATCTAGGAATTCACATTATACAAGAAAGTACAGAGGCTAAAATTAGAGGGTTAGATAAACTTTTCAATGAAATAATACTAGAAAATCTCCTAAATTTAAGTGAAGAAATAGACACACAAACAACAGACGTATTCAGAGCTATGAACAGACTTGACCAGAGCAGATCCTCTGCTCATCACATTAGAGCTGGAATGCTAAAACTGCAAAGTAAAGAAATAATTTTAAAAGCCACAAGAGAAAAATGCCAGCTTACATATAAAGATAATTCCATTAGGATAAGGTCAGATTACTTGATAATAACTTTAAAAATCTTAAAAGCAAGTAACTGTCAACCAAGGCTTTTATACCCAGCAAAAGTTATGTTTTACAATAGAAGGAGAAATAAAAATTGTCCAAGACAGTGTTCCCCAACCGTAATGTCTTGCAGTATATGGGGGGAATAAAAGGTTATATAGAATAACTTGAAACAATTGTCTGTAATAGTAATACAAATTTATATAAACAATATTACCTGGAAAATAGTATTAAATAAGAATGATGACAATGTTTAAGAGAAATGATAGTGAAAAAAAATCTATGTTTTTGTAGGTGAAGTTTTTTATGAGAAGCATTATTTTATGTATAATGGGTAAAGGATTTTAAGCCTGAAAGATGGAAGTTCAACTTCACTTATACTTTACCAGTTGGACCCTTATTTAACCTCTTATATTCATAGACTTTTTTTTTTTTTTTTTTTTTTTTGCCTTACTTGGGGATTGATCCCTCTGCCTTGTGCATAGTTTACAAGTGCTCTACCACTGACCTGCACAAACAGCCCCCTTTTTATTTTTTATCTTGACACAGGGCTGCCTCTGGCCTTGAATTTGGGAACCTAGATCCTTCTGCCCCTCCTCCTGAGTGCCTTTGATTCCAAGCATGTGCCACATCTCCAGGCTTATTGGTAGTCTTCTTATCCCTAAAAATAGTGACAATATGTTTATCAAAGGTCTGTGATGAGGATTATATATGAAGTCTCAAAACATCATTCCAGGCACAAACAATAACATAAATGATAACATTCATTAATGATGAAAGCAGTAAGTAATAAACGTATGAAGAAACATACAAAGATTTTCAATTCTATTCCATCAGTCAATTACCAGCCAGACATAGTTACACTATAGATGTGTTCAAGTGGGAATGCATTTAACAGAAGGAATTTATGAATTACAAAATTGAGTAAAGAACAAGAGGGTTAAACAGAGATCGGAGAAAATTTCAGGGGCAAAAGTTTCAAAAATTAAAAATAACAACAATAACAACAACAACAACAACAACCAAAACCTCACAGTTATCTTAGTAGCCTGCATAAAAGGCAGAGCCAAGAGTCCCCTTAATAAGGAAATTAGGATGGGTGTGAACAACAGACCAAGCCACTCCACCAGGAAAGTTGCCAGTTTAAACTGAAGAGGAAAGAGAGGAAAGAATGAAGGTTTTCATACTTACTGTTTGTGGAACAAGACACCATTGCTTTTCGGCTTCTAACACGCCCTATCCTTCATGACAAGAGAAGAACACTGAAAGCATTTCAGTGATCAACAGAGCTACCTCTGGTTTCAGGAGAAGAACCCAGTACGTTGCTTTCAGCAGGCCCAAATGCTGCGGTCCAAAGCAGTAGGGGCAGGGCTGCCCAGAGAGCTAGGGATGGGATCCCTGCCTGGTCACGTAGACGCCACAGTGGACCTGGAAGGCAGAGCATAGAGCCAAAGAGTATTTTTGAGCTTTGAGGTTTAATGTTTGTGCGCATCATTTTATTTTAGGTTTGCCTGACACTTCTCCCCTCCTTCTTATTTCCTACCTCTCTCTTCCTTTGAGAATGGGAATGTTCATCCTGTACCAGTCTCACCATTATATTTTGGAAACACATGACTTCTTTATTTCACAAGTTCACAGCTGGGGAAGAATTTGCCTCGTGAAGAATCATACCTTGGGTCTTGCTCATGTATGACTTGGATGAGACTTTGGGCTCTCTTTCTTTCCTTGTTTCTTTCTCTCCTTGCTGCTTTCTTTCTTGTTTCCTTTCTTTCATCTTTCTTTCTACTTTGGTGCTGGGGACTGAACTCAAGGCCTCTTGTAAGCTAAGCATGTCTTCTATCACAGGGGAGACTTGAACTTTAAACTTGATGCTGGAACAAGTTAAGGTTTGGGGGGCCTTTGGGACAGAATAAGTGTATTTTTCATGGAAAAAAAAAAGACATGAATTTGGGACTACCGGGGCTGACTCCTATAGACTATGTCCCCCGCCAAATTTCGTATATTAGGAGAGGCCTTTTGGGAGCAATGAGATAATGAGGGTGGGGCTTCATGACTGGGATCTGCCCTGACAAGAGTGACTTCAGGGATCTCCCTTGCCAAATCCATGTGAAGACACAGTGAGAAGTCTGTCAGGAGGCAGAATGGAACCTGGTGACTTGAAATGCCTGCTGCTTGTGAGCCACCTGGTCTACAGTGTCCTATTAGGAAGCTGAACAGACTAAGACAAGCACCAAAGCAGGAACACTGCCGTGAGCCCATTTGGCCCCTGTGACTAGAGAAATAACTCTTTCCCATTATAAGCACATCACTTGGAGAGGTACCATAATATGGAGATTTTTGTTAGAATAGCAATGTCCATGACATCTGTTGATGAATTATAATAAAATTATCATAAGATGTATGCCCAAGATATATGATACAACAGGGAGCCCTTGGGCAATACTAATTCTAGAGCAAGGCCCTTGGGCAGTACTAATCTATCCAATTAGGAGCAGTTTAACTTATATGCCTATTGATCAGGCTCAAAATTTTTACTGTATTATTATATGAAAAATGCACGCAAACCATGTGAAACCAAAAATGCTCTGCTCTGCCTCATCCTGGCTTTAATAAGAATTTTATAATAATTTTACTTAAAATCATAACTACTTTGCATATAAAAATTTGCAAGTGCTCATTTTATGTTCTTCCACACATTTTTGTATCCCTATATTTTGGCCTGTGTCCTAGGTTCATTTTTTATCTGGGTAGATTCTTGCTTTTTTTTTTTTTTTTTAGTTTTCTTATACTGTGTATTTATATTATACATTCTCTCAATCCTCGTAGGTCTGCAAATATATACGTTTAATCTCAACAGTTGAGTGTTATATTGGCTGATATTTAATTATTGTTTTTTTCTCAATAGTTCATATGTGATAAAAATAAAATCTCCAAAACCACTCTAATGCACTTCTTCTTTCTTTTAAGTTATACTATTTCATTACCAAAACTAATATGGTCTCTATCCCCATTTATTGTTGCTGTTAGGTACCATTGAATTGGGTCTGACTTATAGCAACCCTATGTACAACAGAACAAAACACTCCTTGACACTGTGCTATGCCTGACACTACTATCAGTGCTTCTCTGCTATTCATAGGATTTTCAGTGGCAGACTGTTTTGGGAGTGGGTTGGCTGGTCCTTCTCCGTAGGCTGCAGCCCTGGTGTTCCCAGGTGGTCTCCCATCCAAGGACTAACCAGGCCAACTCTACTTAGCTTCCAAGATCAGGTGGGAGCAGGATGCCAGGGTGCTATGGCTTCAATGTTGTTGTTGTTAGGTGCCATCAAATTGGTTCTGACTCATAACAACCCTATGTACAACTAAATGCATTATTGTAGGATATGGTTATATATTGTTTTTTGAGTAAGTTTTGTCTAAAACTTAGTGTACATTTTCAATCTGCTTTTTCCAGTTTGCATTAAATTTTTATTTTATTCTATTTTAATAGTATCCCAAACCCAATTATTCCTGTTTTTATTTTTCTTCTGGTAGCCAGTTATCTCCAAAATAACTTTCCTGGATCTTCTAATACTATCGTGCTTTCCTTGTGATTTCCATCACTGTATTTTTGTTCTGTATTTTAAGATATTTTTCCCACTTCTTTTCTCAAGGACCCTCTTTCAGACCACAGATTTGAATCTCAATAATAAATATGCTCTGCATTTTACCCATGATATTTTTATATATAAAAATATCAATTTTCCATTCCAGAAAACATATCATACTATAATAATCTCTCTTTTATGTGCATTTATTTATTTCTGTTCATGTTCTTAGTTCCTATTAGCAATGTTATTTCATTGAATGCCACCTGCTAGGGTATTCTGGTAATTCTCATTAACCACCCCCCCTTCTCTCTATCTCTATCAATACCTTAGGACCTCATGAGTCAGTGAATTAGTATTTATTTTCCTGTTGCATATTCATCATTCTGTTTAATTTAGAGGTGTAAGACCAATAGTCAAGCCGGGCACGGTGGCGCACGCCTGTAATCCCAGCAGCTGGGGAGGCAGAGGCAGGAGGATCGCAAGTTCGAGAACAGAGGCAGTCTGCGTAATTTAGCAAGACCCTGTCTCAAAAAAGTTAAAAAAATGGGCTGAGAGTGGAACTCAGTGGTCCAGCACTTGCAGAGCATGCAGGCGCGAGGCCCTGGGTTCAACCCCCAGAACCACAAAAAAAAAAAAAAAAAAAGACCAATAGTCACAATGGCTTCCTTTGTTTTTGTTAGGTGCCATAGAGTTGTGTCCAACTCATAGCGACGCTAGGTACGACAGAACGAAACACCCCCCAACACTGTGCCATGTCCTGGCACTACGTCAGTTCTTCTCTGCTGTTCGTAGTGTTTTCTATAGGCCGATTGTTTCAGAATTGCTTTGGGAGTGTACTCCCATGTCCTTCTCCTGTTTTTGCAATACTGGGGCTCAAACCCAGGGCCTTAAAGAGCCCAGAGCAGCACTCTACCAACTGAGTGGCTAAACCTCAGTTTACAACGGCTTACATGGTGACCATATTAGTTCAATGTTGTCATATGTAGTAATCTGTCCTGGTGAGGGTGTAGTGGACAATCAAGCAAGTTTCCAGGCTTCCAGGAAAGATTAATATCTTCCCTGGCACTGGATCAAGATAAAAAGAGACCCTCACTTCAGTTGCCCATAGCCCAGTGCCATATTTTCTTGTTGTGCTGATTTTCACAGAACAAGCTTGGTCCAAGAATCTGCATTCTTATCGTCTCAAGTTAAATTCCTTATGTTCTCAGATTCTGCTTGCACTCCAAAAGCAAATAAGTGTTTCCATCTCTTTCTCTCTGTTAAGGCCTAGAATACTTCAAAATAAATATGTTCTTCCAACCCATATTTATGGACAAGTCCACAGAAGATGATTACTCAGGAGTGTTCTTTGTAGTTACCTCAGAGAGTCTAGAGCATTACCATATTGGTGTCTGATCTTGTCAGATCTTGAAAGCTAAGCAGCGTCAGGCCTGGCTAGTACTTGGATAGAAGGCCCCCTGGGAATATCAGGTGCTGAAGGCTTCAGAGAAGGAACAGGCTGCTCACTCCTGAAACAATCAGCCATTGAAAACCCTATAAATAGCAGAGAAGCACCCACATAGGGCTGCATGGCACAGTATCAGGTAGGGTTTCATCTGTTATACATAGAGTTGCTATGAGTTGGACCCACTTGATGGCACCTAACAACCTCAGAGATGAGAGTATAGTGAGACTTTAGATGGGTTACAGATTGCTTTTATTTTCTCAAAGTTGTAAGAAAGCAGTGATTATAGAACAGGTTCAAGAGATTAAAAATGCAAGGAAAATATGTTAACATCAAGCATAAAAAGATGGAGAATACATTAGAATATTACTTTAAAAACAAGATCAGAAGAAGAAATATATCCCATGCTTCAATAGTAAATATAAATAACATAAAATTTAATCTTTACATTTAATCATATACCAAAAAATCCTGCAAGTTTGTTTTAGAATGACACATATTAGTTTTAGAGTGAACATTAACAAAATGGCCAGGGAAAAAATGGAAAAATAAAACAGGGTAAAAATCATCCTGCCATATACAAAAACATAATTTGAAGTTATTAGTACAAACATAAACAGGAAGAAAATAGGACAAGAGACGAGAGAGAGAGAGAGAGAGAGAGAGAGAGAGAGACAGAGAGACAGAGAGAGAGAGAAAGAGAGAGGTCCCAAAGGAGAAATATGATGATGGATAGGTATATATGGATTCAGTTTCGATACAGGTACCACTTAATCCTGAGTTTAACAAAAACAATGAGATTGCAAAACAGGCCAAGCTAAATAGTGATAGAAGGAGGTGAACTGACTTGAAGGGGATGTGAGGTACATTTCTGGTTTTAAGGAAGTGTTCTATATCTTGATAAGGGTGTTGATTAGAAGGATGAATACATTTTTCAAAATTCAGTCTGACACCTGAGACCTATACTACCACTCTATATAAGTTTTACCTGAAAGGAGATAATAACTTTCTAATGATGTTAACAGAAAAAGAAAAATAGCACGACTTCGTGTTTATCTAGAAATAAATATTTAATTATCATATCAACCTCTCTATATACATATGTAGACATGTATTAATTATGGGGATTAGCCCAGTTGGTAGCGTGCTACTCCACACTTTCTGAGGACTTGAGTTCAATCCCCACCACCACAAAAATGGGAGAAGGATGTGGCAGTCCACTTCTAAAACAATCAGCCATTGAAAACCCTATGAGCGTCGCTATGAATCAGACAGGACTTGACAGCACCTAACAACAATATGGATAGTTGCACAAGTAGTCTCAGGCAAAGTGACAGTTGTGAACTGTGTACATGCCAAATCCTGAGTTGCCAGGAAGAATTGGCAACAGAGGAATTAAACGTAGTTCCCTGGAACAGCACGTGATGGGATACTACTGTTCTTTGTACCCTTGAGACGTCATGCTTGACTCCAGATCCCTATTCTGTAAACTACTTGCCACTTGCCATGATCAAATGGGCTGAGTTGCTGGAAATAATTACTACACTCCTCACTTTCACTATAAATTACTTACTGAGCTGGAGTTCTTTTTGACATAGTACATTTCCCGCTTGTACAAGTATAAAACATGTGCAGAAATAAGCTTTTGTTTGTTTGTTTTGCAGTACTGGGAGTTGAACCCAGGGCTTCACACTGCATGCTTTGCAAATACTGTACCACTGAGCTGCACCCCAGCCCTTTTTTGTTTGTTTGTTTGTTTTACTTTTTGAGACAGGGTCTCACTAAATTGCACAGACTGCCTCTGATCTCAAACTTGCAATCCTCCTGCCTCTACCTCCCAAATCGCTGGGATAACAGGCATGCGCTACAGCACCTGGTGCCGAAATAAACCTCTGTGCCCTCCATGCTCGGTTGTCTTTGTCTCCTTTCTCATAAGCCCCTGCCTTCAAGTCCCTGACTCCATCAGGTCGACAAACAACATTGACTATGAGCAGTTAGGATTTTTAAAATTTTCTTTTTAGAAGTTGTGTGTTTGTATAGACTGGTAGAAACACACACACACACACACACACACACATTGATACACAAGAGTAAGAGAGGAAGTGAAAGGAAGAGAGAGAGGAAGTCTGAGTATCCATATCTTTTCTACCCCAGGATAAATTAGTAAATTTATTACAATATCTTACTGTTGTAGAGTCTTTATTTTGTTAAATAAAATTCATGCAAGGCCATTATTGTGGACTGGGCTCCTACACTGTGCCCCAGCAGACCATACCAAATTGGGAGGAAAGTGTTTTTTCAGATATTCCTTCAAGAACAATTTCTAAATTGTGTTGCATCATATTTTCCTGGCATTTTATAGGATTCATTAACAACTTGGCTTACTCCTTACATCAATGTGAATTACATTTATAGAAATAGCCTTTAGTCCTTTTGTAGATAAAATTGTATTATAAAAATAAAAAATAAAATAATTTCTCGCTAGATGTGCCATAATCTGTTCAAATATCAGATGACTACTTCTAAACATATAGGCCTAAGGGTATCTTGTTACCAAATATGCTTAAATAACAGCTATAATAAAATTTATACTTCATTAGCATGTATTTTTGTACTTGTTTATTTTGTATTTTGCCTGCATTTGGAAAGAATTACTTCTGTTGCTTTAATTGCACATGAATTTTATACTTGTAAAAGTCAAACTTCTGTTCATGGTCACTGATGTTTTCTCAAAATGAGCAGCCAGAAATATCCCCACAAATTTATATTTTCACAATGAATGTTTTCAAGTGTTCTTTTTAAGAGATTGGAAGTTATAAATAGTTTAAAAATTGAAAGATAACCCATTTTTATGTCAATATTTCCACTATCTCAGTTTCACTTGAAAGACATTTTCATTAAAGACATTTATATTTTAAAAAGCTGAAGAAGTGATTGGCAAATGTTAATTCAACTATTTGTCTGCAATCTGCTCCCACCCATTCAAATGAAACAAGGTCTTACACACTACAGAACATCTAACTTCCATATTATTGTTCTATGCAAATACTGCATAGAACTAATGCCCAGAGGCTAAGACTATGAAAGCATTACCATAGAAAATCTGAAGCTATATTTATCACTGAGTATATAGATGTCAAGTGTAGTGATACTGAGAAGAAAAAGATTTAATTCTGTTTTTCACCACTCCATTAGCATTATAATGCTACAAGAAAAAATAATCTGACAGCCACATTATGGATTCATGAAAATTACTTACCACAAACTAAACAAAATAGCAGACACCTTTGTACAAGAGGAAAATCTTCCAAAGCAGGTGCGCTAGAATTCTTTCAGGACTGTCAAAAGTGCACCCTGTGAACTCTTTCTTGAATTAATTTAGAATAATTTCCTCCAAATATAGAAGTCTTCATTTAAACTATCAACTTAGAGTAGCCTTCTAAATGCCAAGCAAACATTCTTTCTTACACCTCCTCTCTGATTATCTGCAAATAATTAACTGAAAAGAATTCCTTTCACAGTGTTCCAAGGATTTTTAGTATTAAATATTTAACAAGATCTGATCATTAATTGTTTTTGTCCTTCCAATCACTATGTGGCTCTCTCACACTCTGTGTATTAAAAATGTTAATATCTGCTTTTAATTTATTGCTTTCCACTGCTGAATGATCCTTGTCCTCATAATATGATACAGAATTAATTAGACCTCATTGATTTCCATTATAATCATAGTTATTGTGTAGCCTTCATCATCATATCTGACACTTGCTTTCTTTTCTCTGGTAGGTAAATAATGACAATATTTCCAATTGTTTTTTTAATAAGTTCTGAATAAAGGGCATCCTTGTGCTTTTTGCTGAGCCTATTCTACATCTCAACTTGTTTAATCATCCCTTTAAAAGTTAAGGTAAACAAACTTGACTGTTATTCAAAATGAAAACATACTTTGATATAGAATTTTGATTGCTTTTTCATTCTAGTAGTGCAATTGAAGGAAATTGATCATAGCCAATTAGAAACTTGTTTACAAACAACTTATACAAATGAGAATACTAGGGATTGTGCTACATGGATTTTCTTTCTGCAAAAAAGATTAAAGCCCCAAAGTATTTGATAGCATCAAAAAAGAAAGTTCAATTACAGTAAACAGCAAGAAAGCTGGCTTCCTCATAGGAAAATATTTAAGTTTCAAAAGTAATAAATTTCACCGTATATTCTCAGATACATAACTTAACTTCTTGTTGTTGTTAGGTTCCATTGAGTCATTTCAGACTCATAGTGATCCGGTGTACAATAGAACAAAACATTCCCCAAACACTGTGCCATCTGGCACTATGTCAGGCTTCTCTGCTATACATAGGATTTTCAATGGTTGATTGTTTCAGGATTGTTTGGGGAGTGGGCTGTCAGTTCCTTCTCTCATTATTTGAGGTGCTGCAAATTGAACCCTGGGCCTCTTAGAGGACAGGGCAGCACTCTACCAGTTGAGCTAAATCCCAGCCCACATATCCTAACTAGACAGGTATTACCTTCCTACCAAATTATTTAAAATTTACATAATCATCATTTTAAAATCTCAACTCTTGCCAGGAGCCATGGTGCATACTTATAACCTCAGAGACTTGAGAAGTTGATGGAAGGCCTTGGGCTTAATCCCCCAGTACTGCAAATAGTAGTAGTAGTAGTAGTAGTAGTAGTAGTAGTAGTAGTAGTCGTAGTCGTAATAGTAGTAGTAGTAGTAGTAGTAGTAATAGTAATATAATAATAATAATAATAATAATAATAATAATAATAATAATATAAGATAAAACCAAACCCAACTCTTAAATCTTAAAAATTCTGGTAAATTAAATCTTAGAAAATTAAAAACTCAAGACTTAAAAGATTCTATGAATATCCCTTAGTGTATAAGATTATCTGCTTGTTTAAATAAGCTCCTAAAATCTTCTTGCTTTAGGTTATGTAGCAACAATCCATCACTTTTACTAATATTGGAAAAGGTAGTACATACGTATCTTTCTTCAATGATGATAACTGCTGAGCAAATTAATGAAAGAAGCTAGATACAAGCAAACTATTTTGGACAAAAATGGCATAGTCTCTATCCTATTACTACTAATAGTAATCAATGTTTTAATATCCTTTCTAATCATGGTTTTATTTTGTAATTGTTCCTGGTAAAGAATTTGGGTTATATGAATAAAAACTTACAAAAACCAAAATGTAAATAGGTAAAAATAAATTTTAAAATGTTCAACACCAAAAGTTTCAAATATATTAAATAAACAGCAGCCAGAATTCACTTTTCTCTTATTAAATTAGTAAATTATCATAAATATCCACATACTGAACTCTCAGGCATTTTTGGTGGGTGAGTATGCACACAGATGGACAATTTTTGGAGGACAGTATGGGCAGCAAAACAATATACATCAAAACATTCTACCAAGTACGATCTTACTGCTGGGATTTTTTTTTTCTTGAGGTGGGGATCAAACCCAGACCCTTGCATTTGTTAGGCAAGGGTTCCACCACTGAGCTACAACTCAAGCCCAACTTTTGGGAATTTATGGCAAGGAAATAATTTTAATACTCCCAATAGATTTATTAGCGAAACCATGGTACATGCATAAAATTAAAAACAATACAACTGTTAAATATAATATTTGTTGACAGCTAAAGATATTCATATTTCCAAAATTAGATAACAAGAATGAAATCTGAAACTCCACAAAAGAGTTAATATAGTGAGTCTAATTGTTATTCCTTGAAAGACTATTTACAAATTTGACTTTTGACTCATATCTGGGAACTGAGATTTCAGAAGGGTTTGCACCTCCTTTAACAGTTATGCGTGGTTTCATTTGTCTCACCTGTGGAAAAAATATGGTTCATGTTCAACAATTCTTTTTCTTCCGTTAGTATGGAATTTGAGTATCTGTTTGGCAGAGGGTACCTACATGATCAAACACTAATAAAACCCGGGCACTGATCTTTCCTGAATTTCCCTGGATGACAACAAGACCAATCCTTGGAGAAGGACATCATGTTTGGGAGAGCAGCAGGTCAATGAATAAAAGAAGACCTTCCACCAGATAGATTGACACAGTGCCTGCAACAATGGGCTTAAACATAAATAAGATCATGTGCCCGGCACGGAATCAGGGAGTGTTTCATTCCACTGCACATAGGGTTGCTATGAGCCAGGCTCTCCTCGAAGGAACCTAACAACAACAGCACAACAACAAATCACATCTCATGCCACAGGGAATTAAGTGTGCCTGACATCCTGTGTGGCTCCATTAGCAGAGGACCCTTGGAAGCTTACATATGGAAGTTTCTCTGGAATTTGTGCCAGGCACATGAACTTTTGCTAACTTGGCTTTGTATCATTTCACTGTAAGAAATAATAGTTTTCTTCTTCAGTACTGGGTGGTGGAACTCAGGGTCTCAAGCATGATAAGCAAGTTCTCTACCACTGAGCTGTACCTTCAACTCTTTTTATCTTTTATTATGATACAGTTTCACAGGTTGCCTCTGGCCTCGAACTCATGATCTTCCTGCTTTAGCCTCCTGAGCTGCTATGATTACAAAGGTGCATCCCTGTGTCCTACAATCATAGAAGTGAGAATGACTAAATATCAAGTCCTCTTTGTCCTTCTCATGAGTCATGAAACCTGGAGGTAGTCTTAGTGACCTCTGAGACAAAAACATCATATGATTGATATTTGTATATACAAATAAATATGAGCAAGTAATAAATGAAACAGTATATTAAAAATATGAATGGTGAATCAGAAAAATCATTCTAAAACTTAAGTCATTGCTAATACTATTCTGTCTACAATGTATTCATGTTATTTTTGTAATTGAAAAATAATGTTGTTGTTAGGTGCCATTGAGCCAGGTCTGACTCATAACAATCCTACGTGTACAATGCAATGATAATCCCTGACATCGTGCCACGCCCAGCACAATGTCAGTGCTTCTCTGCTAGTCTTAGGGTTTTCAATGGCTGATTGTTTCAGGATTAGTTCTTCCGGGGATGAGCTGCCAGTCCTTCTCCCACTTTTGCAGTGCTGGGTATCCAACTATGGCCTCAGAGAGAGCAGAGTGGCACTCTACCTACTAAGCTAAACACTAGCCCCAAACAATTTAATTATCTCTCTCTTATGCTTGAAATTAAAAAAAGAACCCTAGAATGAATGTAATAGTTATAAAAGTAATAATGTTATTTCAGTTAGTGAAATGAATGGTCAATACGAAATGTATAGAAAGAATGTGTTAATTTGTTTTCATTATTGTGACAATCATCCCAAATCCTTTCTTTGCTGGTTTCTAATCATTTCTTTATTTGCTAAGATATATAAATTTATCCTACTGTAATTTTGCTTCTTGATATTGATCTGAACAAAATTAAACTCAGAGCAAAAACCAATATGTTTTTGTGTTTGACATTTAAAAATCTCAGTATGTGGTTAATATTTTAAGATATTTGCAATTTTAGCTTCTTCAGAGCACTAATTTCCTCAAAAATAGTAATTTATCTTTAGATTTGAAATATTGATTTGTTATTTACTTATCTTCATGTACTCATGGCAGATAATTTGAGGAAGTTTTTGCAATATTAGGTAACTCATTCCTAATAAAGAGAAAACTGCAAGAATCTGGCACAATGGCCTATGCCTGTAATCCCAGAGCATTGGGAGGCTGAGGCAGGATTGTGAATTCAAGGCCAGAGGCAGCCTGTATAATTCAGTGAGATGCTGTCTCAAAATAAAATGTTTTAAAAAATGGGCTAAGGCTGCAGCCTAGTGATAGAACACTTGCAAAGTGTATGTGAAGCCCTGGGTTAAACTCTCAGGTCCAGAAAAAACAAACAAAAAACTTCAAAGGAAATTATTTTGATTAAATATGTAAAAATAATTTTTAAAGAGGGAGATAGGGATGTAGCTCAGAGGCAGAGCATATGCTTTATATGTATGATACCCTGGGTTTAACACCCAGCACAGAAAAAAAAAAATTTCTAAGAGAGTGACAAATTAATTTACAACAAACTCTTAATCAGCATGTATGTATGTTGTTGTTAGGTGCAGATGTCAGTATATATACTAGTTTCTATATCATATCACCCAAGAATTAAATGGACTTCTTTTCTACTTTAAGTGAATAACTTATAATGGTAGAGTTTAAATTGCCATTGCTCAGGTAAGAGCTCAAAAATTTTAAGTCATTTAACTCTATTTCATGAAAATAGAAATAACAATGTGTATTAGATATGTTGTCGTTGTTTCTGTTAGGTGCCCTCAAGTTGGTGTCTGACTCATAGCATCCTATGTATAACAGATGAAACAGTATTGCCAGTTCTTCTCTGCTATTCATGGGGTTTTCAATGGCTGGCTGTTTTTGGGGAGTGGGTTGCCAGGTCCATCTCCCAAGCCTACAGTACCTGGTGTTCCCAGGTTGTCCCCCATCCAAGTACTAACCGGGTCTGACCATGCTTAGCTTCCAAGATCTGACAGGATCTGTGTTATGGCTGCAGGCATACTGGAAATAGATAACCTCAGAATTTAGACTTGGATTTAATTTACTTTAGCTCTCTGTACCAGTAGCAAAAAGTGTTAATGTGTACTTTCAAATGTGTGAAAACAAAGTATGATTCTTAAAAATTTTGTTAAGTTCCATTTATATAATTATTTTCTTGGTAAAATTATTTGTGTTGTCTCCTATGTCATAAAATAGAAAATTAGAAAAAAATCCAGTTAAATGTATATGTGTTTCATAATTTTAAAAAAGATTAAATAAGATAGGACCATATTTATCCCTCATTCAGAAGTTTGCAGTCTCAAATATCTATGAAATGAGCTACACTGTTTTTCAATATACAACTTTTTGCACGTTAAAATTCTTATCTAATGCAAAGCAAGGTTTTCATTTTTATCGTTAGTTACTTAGGGTTGTTAAAATTTTTGTTTTTGATGGGCCGCATTGAGAAGAAACCAGAAAGAATATTTTCTATGTTTAAAGCTGTCACTGAAGTTTCTCACCCTTTTTTACTTAATAGGAATTTTCTGGGATGCTCTATTGTTTAAGGTCTCTGGTGAAATCACACAGTCTTCAGTGTTTGACTGCTCATATGGTTTGGCTGCCACTGTGGGAACAATTTAGGTTGCTTGAAAAATGTGCCCAAAATAATGAGCATGATTGACAGCACAGTGAGATTAAAAATCCCACAAAAGTAAAATAATAGTAAAATGTATTGTTTATAGTTTTAGGCTTCTCTTCCTGTTTTTTTTTTTTTTCTCAATATTTTGAACTTTCAAATAGTGAGTTTTCATTTAGTCTTTAATTCATTGGATTTTCATATTATCTGAGTATACCACAACAGTGGGCTGGGATTTAGCTCAGTTGGTAGAGTGCTGCACTGCAGCCTCTGAGGTCCCAAGTTCAATTCCCAGCACCGCAAAATGGGAGAAGGACCTGGCAATCCACTCCCAAGGCAATCCTGAAACAGTCAGCCATTGAAAACCCTATGAGGGTCGCTATGAGTCGAATACGACTCGACGGCACCTAACAACAACAACAATACCACAACATGCAGAGCAAACAAAAGCCAAATTTCTGTGAAGTATTTATATCTTCTCATCTTTGTTTTAATAAACTTATCCTAATATTAGCTTATTAAATTCTTATTGGCCTGGGACTTAGCTCAGTTGATAGAATGCCACTCTGCAGTCTTTGAAGTCCTAGGTTCGATTCCCAACACCACAAAAATGGGAGAAGGACATGGCAATCCACTCCTGAGGCAATACAATCAGCCACTGAAAACCCTATGGGGGTCGCTAGGAGTCAGACAGGACTTAACGGCACCTAACAACAACAACAACAAATTCTTCTTGGCCATATGTAAAGTTCAAAAAGCAAATTTTAGGATTCATAGTTTATTTATTCTTCTCCAGGATTTCTCACTTTTCTATTAGTAACTAGGAATTTTACTATCTTGGCTTTTAGAATTGTTGGATTTTGATGTCTGATATTTAAGAAGAATCCAGAAGTTTCCACTCACTTCTGTAGAGGATATCCCCACAGTATCCCAACCCAAAAGAGCAAAGAATGAGCCAAAGTGACGCAAGAAAAGAAAAAATTTCCCAAACTCCATATCAAAGCTAAGACAATATGAAGTCTGAAGAGATGGAGGGACACAGGTAATTAATTTCTAGATAAACTAATAAGATATTTCCTTCACCTAACCTTCTGTATTCTGAGAACAGGTTTCCTTTGGAAATCTCATAGGAATTATAAGCAGCTAATTGAGGATAATATTGAGATATTTCCTCAACCAATTTTATAATCAGTCTCCCATCTCTCCCTTCTCTGTTCTCTCCATCAGTGATTCCTGCTCTGCATGAGGGCTGTGTTCCCAGTTGGTTGACAGTTCCTGCTGACAAACTGTATGGCTATAAGCAGGCACAACCCCATGCACTGCTAAAATGGCCTTCAATCTCTATGCCATCCTTTGGAAGAGACCAAAGTATACATGAATGTATCAAACAAAAAAAATCAAAACGCATGGTAATTTTCAGATACTATGTCTTTTTAAAGTTGAGGAACAGAGTAAGTAATTGAATCTTTCCAACTCATGAATTTGTAGAACTATTAGGAATCAGTTTCAAGGGAAATTAATGTTAGATCTGCTGATTAATGTGTTGTTTTTGAATTAACTTCTGTAAAATTCCTAAAGACTGAACAAATTTTAAGAAAATTTATAAGGTATCTGTCTGTATTACAAGTCAAGCGTACCACTCTGAACTGATAAGATGGGCCTCCTCCTCGAACTTTGGCTACATTTTTCTGAATCTACATCTTCACCTGCATATATGACCACCTTGGGTAGCTGATCAAATTTCTCACTTCCTACCACTCCCAAGGTTATACATCTGCTCACCTTGGCCTGACTTCAGAATCCAGTTTGGTCAGTTTGTCAGGAGTCCTAGCTTATCTTTTACATTTCTTCTTACTAATTTTTTATTCAATGATTCCTACATGGCTGTTTGGCTATAAACCCCCACTTATCCATGTTCTATTTAGAATTGACCCCAATACCCTATACCAAGATATCTTTTTTCCTATTAAAATAGTTATTGAATAAAATCTGTCATTTTGACTGCCACTTAATTATGGTTTTCTTTGACAGAATAAAACTGAGTGGTCTATGTGAAATTGAAGTTTAGTTCTAGTCTGAGTTTTGAAGAGATGGAGCTTTGCAAACACACGTGAAGACTCCTGTGTGAGCTTCCAAGTCAGATCATGACATCAAAGTTTGATATCTTCCAGAAATGGGAAAAATATAAGAAAAACTCTGAAAAAGTTGAATCCTTTTATTTAGAAAAAGAAATGACTACAATAATGTGGTGTAAGTGTTCATGTGATTAGAAAAACATACCTCTATGCACTTGCAAAACCTTGCAGCCTTAGCACTGTGGCGTCAGATCCCATCACATCTCAGAAACAACAGGATTGGGACTGGTTAGTACTTGGATGGGAAACTGCCTGGGAACACCAGGTGCTATAGGCTTGGGAGAATAACCCAGCAATCCACTCCCAAAAATCAATCTGCCATTGCAAACCCTATGAATAACAGAGAAGCACTGACAATAGTGTTTCACCTGTTGCATATAGGGTCTCTATGAGATGGACACTGACCCGACAGCACCAAACAACAGCAACAGAACTGAAAAAGATCTATATTCCTTTGCTGTAGCACTGTGGCATCCGATCCCATCAGCTCTGAGAAGCTAAGCAGGGTCAGGCCTGGTTAGTACTTGGATGGGAGACCACCTGGGAACACCAGGTGCTGTAGGCTTGTGAGGAGGACCCAGCAACCCACCCCCAAAAATCAATTCGCCATTGGAAACCCTATGAATAGCAGAGAAGCACTGATGATAGTGTCTCACCTATTGTATGTAAGGTCACTGTGAGTTGGACACTGACTCTACGGTGACTAACAACAACAATATACTTGCATTGAAAATATAAGAACATATTTATGTTTTGATTGAACTGAAAAGTTAAAATTTTTCTTTCGTTTAAATATTGTTGTTGTTGTTGTTGTTGTTAGGTACCGTCGAGTCGTGTCCAACTCATAGCGACCCTCACAGGGTTTTCAATTGCTGACTGTTTCAGGATTGCCTTGGGAGTGGATTGCCAGGTCCTTCTTCCATTTTTGCGGTGCTGGGAATCGAACTTGGGACCTCAGAGACTTCAGAGCAGCACTCCACCAACTGAGCTAAATCCCAGCCCCGGTTTAAATATATTGATTAAAATAATAACACTTATAATTGGAAAACCTGGAAATCAAGAAGACAGATGAGAGAAGGAAAAGATCCAGTGACTTAAAATTTTCCTTTATGTATAAGCCTAAATCCTAGAAGCTATCCCTGACATATCCTTAGTTACTCAGCCCTAGAAATTCTCTCTTCTAACTCTTTCTTGAATCCATGCACATTTTTCCACTCCTTGTAGTACTACTCTGGTCTAGACTACCATGACACATTACCTGTTTTATAACATCTCAAAAAATAACTTAATTCCAAATATCTCACCTTGTAGTTCATTTCCCATAAGTAGACTAACATTCTTAAAAATATATATCTCCAGTCTTTTCCATTCATTCTGGCTGTAGAATACTCCAAAGACTGTTACTAAAATAATAATAGTTAGGAAAGGTTAGATGGATATCAAAATATAACTTTTATTGTGTCTATCAAAGAACTAAGATCATATGGCAACTGAAATACCTGAATTTCTAGGATAGAGAGAAAACTCTAAGGAAAAATGGGGCTATGAGTAGAGTCAACCACAAGAGGATGAGAAGAAATTGAACAATTGGCTAAAGACCAAATGTGGATTAGCCTGTCAGTCTAGAATACCTTGATGGCTCAGACATAGGGGAATTTCAAACACTTTTTAAGATCTTCCTTGAGCTTTGATTGTATGCTAATAAGAAAGATTGGAAGAAAAGAAAAAGACCAGAGGGATCCTGCAATGGTGGTTAGGCATGTAGATCAGCAGGCCAGCAGAATTTTATGGATGCCAAGAAATACTATGTATTCCATACAGCCTTCTTTCCTATGAAGCAACAATTAAACTTCTAGGGGGAGCCAGCAAAGTCACTGATCTCATTTCTCATTAATTAAACTGATTTTCTAATAATAATAATTTTTTCATTACTTCTACTTCATATGCTTCTCTTATTTTAAGTCTTCTACATATGACACTTCTGCCTAAGAAATCCCTACCCACTTCTGGGTTACTTGTTTACTAATAATCCTTCAAATATGTAATTTTATGCCGCTTCTCATTAAAACTTCACTATTTCATTCTACTCATTCCTACACCAAAATTTAACCATGTCCTTTGAATATTTTACTTTATCTATCATAGTACTTTATACCCTTTCTGCAATTATTCTTATTGGCCATCTTTGTTTTCGATTGTAGGCATCCTAAGAAGACAGTCTACTTCCATCTTGCAAAATTTGTATGTCCAGGACCTAGTACAGAAAAACTATTTAGAAGGTACTGTTGATGAACAAAAAGCCAACATATTTTCTCTGAAAAATTACGTGAACATATGTTAATGCAACAAACTTTGCATTCTTGTTTTATGTGGCATAGTGATCTTATTATCTGCATCATTTCAAGGCTTTTCCACATTAGTAATATATACTTTCTGCAATGGTTGATTTTGATTGTCAACTTGATTGGATTGATAAATGCCTTGTTGTTGTTTGCTGATAGGTGCCCTGGAGTCGGTACCTGACTCATAGTGACCCTATGTACAACAGGCAAAACACTATTGTCAGTGCTTCTCTACTGTTCATAGAGTTTTCAATGGTGGATTGATTTTTGGGAGTGGGTTGCCACGTCCTTCTCCCAGATAAATGCCTTGTTGTTGTTGTTGTTGGGTGCTGTCGAGTTGGTCTCCAACTCATAGCGACCCTCATAGGGTTTTCATAGGATGACTGTTTGGGAATTGCCTTGGGAGTGGATTGCCATGTCCTTCTCCCATTTTTTGCAGTACAGGGAATTGAACTTGGGACTTCAGAGACTGCAGCACAGTGCTCTAGCAACTGAGCTACATCCCAGCCCAGATAAATGTCTAGGAGATTAAAAAACATGCCTGGTTGTGTCTGGTAGTGTATTTCTAGAGAGGATTATATCATGAGGGCTCTAATCTAATGAATGGTTTAATCCATTAATGAATTTGAAATTTTAAGTAGACCCTTATGAAGTGGTAGAACTGTGAAAGGTAGGGCACAGTTGCAGGAAATAGGTTGTTGGAGGCATACATTTAAAGGGTATATTTTGTTTCTGAATCCTTCTTGTTACTTTCTTTGCTTCCTGGACACCATGAGATGAACAACCTCTCCATCATGCTCCCAACTACATGTTTCTATTTTGGTCCAGCTCCAAAACAATGGAACCAGCCAACCAGGGACTGAAACTTCTGAGGCTGTGAGCCAACATACGTCTCTACCTCTTAAACTGTTTATGTCAGGAGTTTTGTCACAGTGACAAAAATCTGACTATATCAGAAAACTGGTACCAGGGTGGGGTTGTTGCTGTAACTATTCCTGAGGATGTGGTTCAGAAGCATTGGAAACTGTTTTCTAGGTAGAATTAGAATATTTTGAGATTCAAGGCAAAAAAGGTTTAGAATGCTGCAAGGGGAGATAAATGGGTTATTCTGGAAGGACCTTAGAAAACCAGAATGCCAGTAGAAATGTGAACAGTAAAGATTGTGCTCATGAGGTTTCAGATGAGAAAAAAGATGCTGGTGGGACCTGGAAACCCTGCAGGTTACATTCAGGCAAAATTTATTCTATATTTTATCCATGCCCTGAGAGTTTGTGGGAGGCTGAATTGAAAAGAGAGTCAACTCAGTATTCAGGATATACCATGAATACTGCTGGATACTTTCACTCACATTTACAATGAAAATAAACAAAAAGCAGAGCTATAAAATAAGAACTTGCAGTTTGGGTAGAAAAACCCATGTTAAGTTGGGGCAAAAAAGGCATAATTTCTGTAGAAATTAGAGTCATTTAAAATAAACAAAGTACTTTGCATTGGGCAATAGAAAGAGGGCTTGAGCACATCTCGGGAATCAGTTAGAACCCACTTATCACAGGGTGAAGGGAGGAAAAGTGTACAATCGTTTGAAAGACCTTCCCTTGTGTAGAGAGCAGAGCCACCTAAGGTCACCTTCTTAGGCACTAAGAGGCTCCTTCAGCCATGGTCCAAGGTATTCCAGTGACCACTATAGCTGGTGGCAAAACTTCATGGCATCCACATGATGCTTGTTTTGCAGGTTTGCAGAATACGAGTTTCAAGGTCGTGGCAACTTCTACCCAGATTTCAAAAGAAACCCTGGAAGCCCAGGCAACATGGAATGGGGTTGGAATCCCTGCAGAGAGCCCCTGAGAATGTAATACATGAAGCTGTGAGGGTATTGCTCAAGATGCAGTGGAGATTCCACATTAGAGATGACAGAATCATAGAGCATATGCTGAGGCAAACTACAGTCAATGAGTCCAGCCAGTCTAAGAGAAGCCATATGGGCAGCAGACAGAAGGGTCATAGTGGTAGGGTTCTCTACCATCTTCGTAGCTCATATCATAGTACCACATGCCCTAGATGCTAGGAAAGTAACTACAGAATTTAATGTTTTCCCTACTGAGTTTCTGTCTTACTTTGGTCTGATCTTTCCTTTCTGGATCCCCATTCCTCCCTTTTGGAATGGGAATGTTTCCTCTGTGCCATTTAATCTTGGAAGTATGTAAATTTCTTTTTGATTTTATAGGAATATGCAGCTAAGAATTTTCCCTGAGTGTCAGAAGAAACTTTGGACTTGAACTTCTGAGCAATACTGAAACTCTTTAAATTCTGAGGAAAGAATTACCAGTAACAATACATTTTCAATTATATATAGGATAGTTATATAATTGTAGGTGGAGTTATAACCTTCTTATTATCTTTATTTGGAGCTAAAGTATGGTTTAAGAAGATGTGTTAAAATGCCAAACTGAGAAGTTGGATGTTCAGTGGTTAAGGTTGATTGTCAGCTTGGCTGGATTGACAGATAACCTGGGAGATTAGTAAAGCACACCTCTTGGTTTGTCTGAGGGACATTTCTAGAGATGATCAGATCATGGGGTCTCTGGCCTAATGAATGCTTAATCTATTGACAGGTTCAATATTTAAATAGACTATTGCAAAGAGGTGGAACTGTGGAAGACAGTGTTTAGTTGGAGAAAGTGTGTTGTTGGGGGCATACATTTTAAGAGGATATTTTGCCCCTGACCCCTTCTTGTCCCTTTCTCTGCCTCATGGCCAAAATGAGATGAGCAGTTTCTGCCACATGCTCACACCACCATGATGTTCCTGCTTTGGCCAGGGCCAAAGCCATGGAACCAGCTGACCATGAACTGAAGCCTCTGAAACTATGACCCAAAATAAATAAAATTTTCTCCTTTTAAGTTGTTTACATCAGAAATTTTTTATAGCAACAAACATCTGACTATCACATCTTCTCCAATGAATATACTCTGTGATAAAATCAAACCTGATTTTTTAAATAAACAGAGAAACAATAACTCCTTTGAAGTTGTTAGGTGCCATCTAAATATCATGTAAATATAAAATATGGTACTCACATTGATATCTTTGTTTCCCATTGAGAATTTTCATTTGTAATTACAGTTTACATTACAGAATATTAGTCAGTGGAACAGGATACATTTCATTCTGTCTTTGATTAGAAAAAAAAATTGTGGGAGAAATACAAGGCAGTATAATCAGAAATGGAAATTATACTATCATCTTGAGCAAGTGAAGTATAGAAGCACCATTTAGCATCATAGTTGTAATACACTTAGCAATACAAAAAGGAAACTTGATTCTGTGAAAGCTTTTTCAAAAAGAATATTCATAGCACATACTTATTGCTTTTTAAAGGCATATAAGATTCATGTAATTGGGACATGGAAAGAGCAGATATGTTTGAATATCTTCACTATAAGATATAATTCATTTTAACAATGTAAAGTTATATATAACATGATAAAGTCCAGTACTAATTAGCTTAAAATTTCTTTTGGATAATTATAGTGAAAAACTGGTCATCATCTTTCCCTAAATTTCCTCAAAGTTGAATTATTAAAATGTAAATATTTTCCTCCTTAGCTACCTGTTTAATGATTCCTATTAATCTCTATGGGCTGGAGGTTAGCTCAGTTGGTACAGTGCTGCTCTGTTCTCTTTGAGGCTGTGAGTTTGATCTCCAGCACCACAAAAATGGGAGAAGGACATGGCAGTCCACTTCCAAAAAATAATCCCCAAAACGTCAGTCATTGACAATTCTATGAATGGCAGAGAAGCACTGATACAGCACCAGAGTGTTTTATTCTCTTGTAGATAGGGTTGCTCTGAGTTGGACCTGACTTGATGGCATCTAACAGTAACAACAACAATTGATTTCTATACTCCATATTTCTTTTCCTGTTGCAACCATACAACTAGGCAAAATGCACAATGTATGTAACAATTCTAACTACTTTGGTCATAATCCTTTTATCATCCACAGGTGATGTCCTTTTACCAGCTCCAATGGTAACCATTTAGAAACTCTGTGAATTCTAAGATCAAAACCATTACTTATGATACTGCTCTCAGAAAAATCTTTCCATTTACTGAAATATTCTTTCTCTTCCTACTTTTCTAGGTTGGTTTTTTTTTTTTTTTTCCCAGAAGTTCTTTGTTGTTATTGGGTGCCATGGAGTTGGGTCTCATAGTGACCCTAAGTACAACAGAACAGAACTCTACCCAACACTGTGCCATGTACACAATCTTTTTATGCTTGAATCCATTGTTGCCATCACTGTGTTTGTTCTCATTTTGATTCATGCCTCTTAGCAAAAGGAGTTCACAGAGGTGTTACTCCATTCTCATTATTAAGGTCAACTCTACTTTGAGGAGGCAACTTTTCCCCAGTCTTTTCTTGAATGCCTTCTAGCCTGGGGGGCTCATTTGGCAATACTATATTTGACAGTGTATCTCTACTATTCATGAGGTTTTTAATGACTAATTGTTTTGGGAATGGGCTGCCAGATCCTTCTCCCCATTCTGTCTTGGCCTGAAAGCTCAGCTAAAATCTGTTCACCATGGGTGGCCCTGTCAGTATCTGAAATACTGGTGTCATGGCGGTCAGCAACATAGCAATACACAAGCCCCCACAGAATGAACGGCTGATAGACCCATGGAGTCAGAAGTTCTACTGAGCCAAAAATTAAAGAAAGTACCAACTCTAAGGAGTGAAAGTTAACTTGGGTCATAGTAGTACATCAATCTTCCAACTCACTGAAGGCCCCACTTGCTAACTATTTTAATACTGGTTAATTTTTAGTATTTCATTTGTAGCTAAGATGTTGCTAAAGTCCAGATTGTGAATGGTGCAAGTGCAGCTAGTTTTTACAAAATTGATTTTTTAAAGCCATTCTAGCCTTCTTAGTATTTCTCAAAAAAATTTCCTATAACAGAATCCTACATGCTTTTTATAAGTTACTTCATTTCACATTTAGATTATAGCTTTGAGACTGAAAGAATTCTAGCATTGCCATTTATGAGATTTAACTTATTTTTCATCATTTAAACAATATTATTCCTTTAAAAGATTTTTAGATTTCTATTCCCTACCATAATTATAAGTAGAGACAATTTTTGAGACAAATAACTTTATAAGTTTTTTAAAAGACATTTGTGTTTTTAAAAATTGAAATGCCATGCCAGTCACATAAACTTAAGTGACTGTTAATGTTTTTGACACTTAATAAGCTTGGAAGAAATCTGCATATTGAAATGGCCTGTTCTTTCAACTTATATTAAAGTATTTCATAATAAAGGGCTTAATGTTCTGATATAATATTTATATTTACAGAAAAAAACAATGAACAATAATAAATGATATTCCAATATCAATTAACTTAAATACCAATTTCAGAGACAAACTGATAAAAATAGTTATAGAAAAATTCTAACTTTTATAAAATAAGAATGTAGTCACCTCATGAAAATGATTTGGTTTTTTGTTTGGATTTACTCTGCCCTTTATTCACTTCTAGAACTTGAATAGAGACTCATCTCCAATAGTTGTAAGGAAAATGTCTCAAGAGTACTTTTTTAAAAGTATTTTCCAAAATGTTTCTAGTTAAAACAAAGGACAAGCAAAAATAATGGCTTGATATCCTATGTATATCACCACTTCATATTTTCAATGACAGAAAGAATCAGTTTATTTACTTCTACAAGCATTCCTTTCCATATTTCAAGGTCAAATATGCTTTTGTAAACAAAAGTTGTTTCTTAGGCTATATCGCTTTGAATTAGTAGCAATAAAATCTTCAAGAAAAGAATGTTTTGTTTTGTTTGTTTTGTTTTTGCTTGTGGTGAGAATGATCAGCTAAAAAGAAAATGTCAACATAGACAAAATTCTAAATTTAAATACAATAACTAAAGAGTTGGAAAAGTGTCTCTAATTTGTTATGGACATCGATCTGCATGTTTGATATCTGTGATATGGAGGCACCTCAGGCTTCTACAATATGTATATATATTAGCGATTAACAAAATTAACAGAAAAATGAGTTGTTTTTGAAAATTGACATTCTTTGCATTATTGGTGGGTATAAATAAAAATGAGACATTTATGATTTTATGCAATATCTTCTTTAAATAAAATCAGTGATTAACCTTTCCTACTTCCTAGATATCTCACGGTCCTAAGTTTCTAGGATTTAAAAATATTTTACATATCTTACAAGTGACATGAGATGCTCTTCTCAGGGACATACATTTATTGCCAGATCCAGAGGTTTGTCTTCCGTACTCAAATGAGTTATGTATAATGCATTCCATTTTTTTCATCACCCTGCTCTCCTAGTTTTTTAACATTTTCATAACTCACCTTGAGAAATCTGTTAGACCCTTCTTTAGATAGTACTTCTTCACTGAATTGTGTTTGACAACTCTGCCAAGCCCAGGATAGCTTTGTGCCTTCCTTTGTATTAAATTTCCCTTTCTCTTGCCTCTCTTTCTCTAACTTCAGCTCAAATCTACTTTTCATCTCAAAGGCTTCATTTACACAAGAGTCACCAAAGAGTAAGATTAAACTTTATAAATGTAATCTGAGATTGAACAGTCAAATGTAGGTTACCTTAGCTACACTGCATTATCTGTGGATAATCTTTTGGAAACTACCTTTCTCCATCTGAGGGGCCATAGGAGTGAATGGTCTACAATTGTACTACCCTGGCACCCAGTTTCATCAGATCTTGGAAGCTAAGCAGGGTCAGGCCTAGTTAGTACTTGCATGGGAGACTGCCTGAGAATACCAGGTGCTGTAGGCTTGGGAAAATGACCCAAAACAACCAGCCATCAAAAATCCTGTGAATAGCAGGGAAGCATTGACATAGTGCCAGGCATGGCACAGTGTCAGAGAGTGTTCTGTTCTGTTTTTTACAGAGGGTGGCTATGAGTTGGACCTGATTTAACAGCACCTAGCAACAACAACAACAGGAGTGAATGAGTGTTCACTTGTAGAATAAGAATGAATTATGTTTTAATATATTTTATACTACTATCTCTTCATTTTGATGCACTTCATAACCTTGTTGCTAATAAAAATTATATTTTACTCTTACAGGGATTACAAATGACTTCAAGCTGAATCATACTTCAAGGAAGGAAAAAATTCTATACATAAGTTGATATATAAAAATTGCACAATTAAACTTAGTGTAGAAGGGACAATATAAGGAGTAGAAAGAAAGAGGGAGGGATGTAGCAGAGGGAAGTGAAGATTGGAGAAGATGGGAGGGGAGAAGGGCCAATGAGCAGGGATGAAGGGGGAGAGGTCAAGCTCAATGTAAACAGCACAACTTCATTGGTATATTGGAAAAATAAGTATCAGAGTTTTATTACATTCTAGCCATAAGTCTCCATAAACTTTGTGGGTTGATTAAAGTGTTGCTAGAAGCGATGCAAAGGATACATAGTGGGCAAAGCCAATGCTGTATTACTCCGTACCTCATCATCATTTAATAATAAAAGAGAAAAAAATGACTTCAAAACTTAGGTGACATATAGAATGTTGGAATGTTAAAAACTCTTGCAAATTATAATTCTCCAAGGCTAAACCACTATTTTATCATTTTTTAAAAATAAATAACAGAAATGCCCAACTATACCCATAGTGGGAGAAAACAAAACAAAAATAAAAAAGGAATTTATATTATAAATGTTAAATATTTCAATATTTTACAAATATAAAAACAGATATTCTTATTTTCTGGATGTATTTCAATCATAATATTTGTCAACATTTTAAATTCCTGGTCAGAGAGAGTTAATTTACATATTTTTAAAAAACATATTCAACAATTACTTAACTTTATATAAGTAGAGTGTGAAACTAGGATATATCTATTGCCATGTCAGAAGCAGACATAAGACAATTCTCAGCCAGGAAGCTCTCATCTCTGGGAGGCTGAGGTAAGACGATTGTGAGGTCAAGGCCTGATACAACCTGAACGATTTAGCAACACCCTGTCTCAAAATAAAAGGTAAAAAGGGACTGGGGTACAGCTCAGTGGTAGACCACTTGCCTAACATTTGTGAGGCCCTGCATTTAATCTCAGTACTAGTAACAACAACAACAAAAAGACAGTTCTCTTCTCTTCCTCTATTTGTCTAAAAAGAGAACTTATAGCAGGGGTACCAAAAAAGAGTACAGACATTTTAAGATATGTCATCTATGTATTACTTTGCTAAGTTGAATTGAATTTTGGTAGCAACTTGTAGCATGACATTTGCTCCAAAGATGGCACTGATCAAATGAATGTTAGTGCCACTATGCATTCTTAAACAGTAAAATGGACAATTTTTATCCTAAGATGTGTATACATTTTTTTGGTGACTTTTGTATTTAAAGACCAAAAGTATGTTATCCTTCCTCTACAAAGGAGAACAAAAGTTAACCACTAATGAGAACTTTAGACCGTTTTAGGTCTGAAGTTAGTACCAGAATATTTTTCACTAATGAGCTTTGTTAATTAGCCTGAGTCTAAACCCTGGTCGAGTAATGACAAGCCATGTGACTGTGGACATCGTAACATTGGTGTGAATTAAATTTCTTATATAATAAAGTTAGTAATTGTTGTTGTTAGGTGTGGAGTCAGATCTGAGTCATAGTGACCCTATGTATAACACGCCCCAAAGCTGTAGCAGGCATATGATCTTTTTTGTGTTTAAGCTCACTGTTGCAGACACTGTGTCAATCCTTCTAGTTGAGGGTCTTCCTTTTTCTCATTGACCTCTCTGTTTCTGTTAGGTTTCTGTCATGATAACAAGTGATGGAAAGAGAAAAGGTTACTTTGGCTCACTGTTTTGGAGATTCTAGTCCGTGATCAGTTGGCCCCATTGCTCTTAGCTTGGCAAGGATAGTGTATCCCGGCGCGAGCATGTGACAGCAAAACCACTCACTTCATGGCCAGGAAGCCAAAGAGGAAGAGACCAGGGTCCCACAGTCCCAGTCAAGAGTACCTCCCCAGTGACCTAAGGAGGCCCTGCCTTCTTCTGCCACCCCATCTCTTTTCTTTTGGAGGAAGGAGTCTCACTATGTTGCCCATACTTGAAACTCCTGGGCTCAAGGAATCCTCCTGTGTCACTTCCCAAGGTGGCTGGGATTGCAGCCTGGTGCCACTGTGCTATGGCCAGGACTTCTAAACATCCCTCCACCTCTACACTGCATACCCGAGCAACCAGGTTTTTAACATATAGGACCTCTTATGGACACTAAAGATCCAGATTATAGCAGTATCTTTTTCTCAGAACTGTTGTGAGGATTAAATGAGTTATTACATGTAAAAAATGGAGAATATAGAGAAATTACAAATGTTTATAATTACTATCCCAGTTAATTTTTATAATTATCCATTTTAGACAATTAAGCAGAAAAGTCCACTTTAAAAATGATAATGGTGAGCCAGATGCGATGGCACACATCTGTAATCCCAGCAGTTCAGGAGGCGGAGGCAGGAGAATCAGAAGTTGGAGACCAGAGATGGTGTGTTTAACTTAGACCCTATCTCAAAAAAAAAAAGGGGGGGCTGGGGGTGCAGCTCAGTGGTCCAGCACTTGCAAAGCATGCAAGCATGAGGCCCTGGGTTCAACTCCTAGTACCAAACAAAACAAACAAACAAAAAATAAAATAAAATAAAAAATATAAAAACGTGATAATGCAATTTTGGAAAAATATCAGGTAGCTAAAGTTTCCTCCAAGAAATATATTTTAAAATACATTTAATAAAGCTTTTTTTCACTGAGTTATAAATATTGTTGCATATTATGGTTAATTGGCTACCTAATACACATTATGGCTCATATTCCTTGCTAAGAAAGTCTTGACTTTGTATAGAGCACCAATACATCAAGCCTGAGGAGTGCATAAACATTTTATTAAAATATTCATAATCCCACTTCTTCCTTCTTCAGTATTCTTTGCCTACGGGATACAAAGATACTGACGCAGAAACCTACATAAGAGGGTTTTAGGAATTTTTTTGCTCTCCTGCTAAATGATGACAATATCTTTGGTATTTCCTTTCTTTTTCTTCTTCATGATTGGAGATATAGCAGCCATATTGGGGACAAGAAGCAAAATGACAAATGACATGTTAACAATGATGGAAGCCGGGCGAGGTGGCGCACGCCTGTAACCCCAGCGGCTCGGGAGGCGGAGGCAGGAGGATCGCAAGTTCAAGACCAGAGGCAGTCTGCATAACTTAGCGAGACCCTGTCTCAAAAAGTAAAAAAAATGGGCTGGAGGTGCAGCTCAGTGGTCCAGCACTTGCAGAGCATGCAGGTGCGAGGCCCTCAGTTCAACCCCCAGTACCAAAAAAAAAAAAAAAAAAAAAAAAAAAAAAAAAAAAAAAAAAAAAAAAAAAACAATGATGGAATAGAAATTGAGGAGACTGCTTCCTTGATGACTCATTAAGCTACTGTATCAATGCCAACAGCCAATTACTTCCCTCTATTCACCCTACTACAACAGATAAATAAATGCCAATTTGTAGAAAACATTCTAAGTGGTGGTTCTTGTGTACATCGGTAGGTACAAACCAATATAATTTCAGAAGGTATAAAATATTGAATGAATGACCTCATACTACAAAAGGCAAGCCTATGATCATAAAATACAAAACAGTGAGAACCTAATATCACTGAGCTGAACACAGAACAGACCCTTCAAAAGAGGTGGGCTTTTTCTTCAATGTGTGTGTGTGTGGGGGGGGTGTGTGTGGGTGTGGGTGTGGGTGTGTGTGGGTGTGTGTGTGTGTGGTTTTTGAGACAGAGTTTCACTATGTCACTCAGATTGACCTAGAACTATGTAATCCAGGCTGGCCTTGAACTCAAAATCCTCCTTACTCAGTCTCTATAATGCTAAGATTACAGGCATGTACTCCTACACCCAGCTTAAAATTGCTTTTAATTTTGTAGGAGTGAATAAGAGACTAAATGATCCCCAGGAAAAGCCTGTCACTCATTGAACTTGATTTCTCTGACATGATTCAATCTACCATTGCTTTAACTTTTAATGAATAAGGCATTTGAATAAAATTCAGAGTCCTTTACTTCATAAATTCTCCATGATAATGGTAAAGATGAATCTATAATCATAAACCTTCCCCATCCTCTGAAAAAGGATAGTAAAAGAATCAGTAAGAAACTATAAAGAAAATAAAACCACTCAAGTGCTCTGAATCTACTTTATCATAGGGTATTTTCCCTTTAACTGACATACACTATAAACCTCTATTGTCCACCCTGGATCCTAACCTCACTGCAATGGCTAATACTGAAGTCCAACTTAATTGGATTGAGAAGCACAAAAGAGATTAGTGAAGCATGCCTCTTTGTATCTGTGAAGATACTTCCAGAGATAATTAGATCATGAGGTCTCTGAACTAATGAATGGTTTAATCCATTGACAGACTCAAAATTTGAATAGATGATTGGAAAGTGGTGGCTCTTTGGAAGGAGGGGCTTGGTTGGAGGGAGTAGGTCACAGGGTGTCTCTTTGGGGGCTACATCTTGCCCTGGCCCCTGGTTTTGCTCCACTCTGCTTTCTGACTGCCATGATGTGCGTGGCTCCACCATCCCCTTCCCATTGTAGTGGACTGAAACCTCTGAAATTATGTGCGAAATAAATCTTTCCTACCATAAGCTGTTTATGTCAAGCACTCTGTCTCAGTGATGAGAAGGATAACTAAGGTGGAAAATTGGTACCAGAGAAAGGAGGGTCATTTCTGTGACTACCTGACGAACTGGTTCTTTTGAACCGGTTTGGGGGAAGAATTTGTTAGGACTTGGAGAAGGAGGCTAACAAAGCTTAAAAAGTCCTAAGTGGACCTTAATGTGTTATTCTGGTGAGAAATCAGAAGACCAGAATGTCAACAGCAATATGGACAGTGAAAGCCAGGCTTATGAGGTTTCAGATGGGAACAAGGACTCTATTGGAAATAGGACGAGAGGTCATTCATGTTACCTTGTGGCAAAGAACTGTGTTTGTTTAGTCCATTCCCTGAAACTCTCTGGGAGGCTGAGTGTAAAAGTGACATATACAGAAATTGGAACATAATAAAAGCTAAAGTCAACTTAGTGAAGAAGGGACAATTTAGGGAGCAGAAAGAAGGAGGGAGGGATCTAGCAAAAGGAAGAGATGATGGGAGAAGAAAGGAGGGAGAGGAGGAACAAGAAGGAGTGAGGAATGAGAGAAAGGGGACCTCAAAGTAAACGGCCCAACTTTAATAGTTTGGGAAATAATTATAATAATGCCAATAATACCAAAGAATGGTGATAATAAAAATGGGCTAGATTATTCATGTAATACTACTGACAATGTAAAAAGATAGATCATTACCAAAAAAAAAGTTTGGACCTTAAAGATAATTGGGAAGCGAGGGTATATAGAAAAATAATCCCACAAAAAAGACATGCGACGTAGAAGAGAGTCCTTTGGTGATGGCATAGAAGAAGGGGGAGGAGGTGCACAAGAGGGTGAGGGGGAAGTTATCTTTGCAATGTACAGTGAAATGCATATGTGGAAATGTCACAATGAAATACATGTCAGAATGAAACACATCAAGTTGTACATTAAAAATTTCCTATAAAAAAGAATAATTTATAACTCAAGAAATATAATAAACCTCTTCTTTAAAAAGTGACAGACAAATTAATTTGGCAGAGGAAATAAGTCAGTCCAGCACTCTGTTTGTGGAACAGGTTTTGCTGGCCACTTTTAGCCAAGTTTACAGTGAGAATTATGAGCAAAAAGCAGAGCAGGAAGGTTTAAAAAACATTCTCTTTTCCCAGAAAAGAAGTTTATGTAAAGTTGATGCCCAGGAAAATGTGTCTATTAAAGTGGTTAGAGACATTAGAAAGATGCTGAGTACTTTGCACTAGGACAATGGGAAAGATGGCTTGAGGGCTCTCGGGAATCAGTGGGACCTCACACCTTGCAGAGCCAAGAATGTTAATGTTTTCACTAATTTGAAAGACTTTTCTTTGAGAAGAGAGCTCCAGGGCAACCTGCTCACACAGGACCACCTAGTGAAGTGCTTGCACAGGTTCAGCTATCCAGGCTCTCAGGGAACACTATACTCTTGTGCCCAGGGGGCATTGCCACCCTTGAGCTAGCAATAGACCTTGTGGTGCTGGTCTTGCAGGCATGCAGAATGCAAATGTTATGGGGTCATGGAGGTTTTCACTGAGGTTTCAAAGGAAAGTCTGACAGGCCAGGCAGTGGGTAGCAGGATTAGAACCCATGCAGGCAGCTGCTGAGAGGGCGATGCAGGAAGCTGTGAGGGTGAGGCCTCAGCTTCAGTGGAGATCCTGGGATGTTTGGAGACCCCATGAATGTGGAACATCTACCCAGAAAAGTTGTAGACACTGAACAGAGTCATCCCAAGAGAGAGACCATGTGAGCTCAAATGGCAAGGCCATAAAGGGTGGGGCTGCCCAAGATCATTGGAGCTCACATAGGGACACCTCATGTCTTGGACTCTGGATGTGGAGCTATAGGGTGGAGTGCTTTCTCTGCTGGATATTGGTCTTCTATTGGCCCCAACCTTTCTATGCCCTAACTCATTCATCTTTTGGAATGGGAATTGTTACTCTAAGCTATAATACGTTTTTTAGCATGTAAATTGTTTTTGATTCGTCACAGGGGCTTCTAAGAGTTGTCATGAGCCCCACAGGAGACTTTGAAATTGAGCTTTGAAACAATTGAAACTATTAAGCCTATGGGGACTTACTGAGAAGAACTGAGTACACCGTGTTTGAGGTGGAAAGAGGGTGGACTTATGATGATTAATATGGACTGTCAAGTTTATAAAATCCTGAGAAATGCCCAGGATATTAGAAAGCACACTTCTGGTTGTGTTTGTAAGGACATTTCCAAAGAAAATTAGACCATGAAGACTCTGACTTCATGAACAATTTATTCCATTGGTGGATTTAAAACTTGAATAGATTATTGGGAGGTGGTGGAATTCTGCAAGGTGGGACCTGGTGGGAGGAAGTAAGTCACTGGAGGTTATGTCTTTGGGGGGCTATATCTTCCCTTACCCCTTCCTGTTATAACTCTATACTGCTTCCTGTCTAACATTATGTGAGCTGCTCCACAATGCCCTACCTGCCATGATGAATGGAAACCTCTGACACCGTGAGCTAAATAAATCTTTCCTCTCTTAAGGTTGTGTGTGTGTGTGTGGGTGGGTGGGTGTGTGTGTGTGTGTGTGTGAGGAGGAGGGCATTCTGTCAAAATGATCAGAAAGCTATCTGAGACATTCACCACATATCAACAAATGTTTATACAATCAACCCATCTTACTTTGCAAACTAACATTTCCTAATTAAAATTATATTGAATTTTTTCTCTTTTATTAATTTATTTATATTTTTTGGCTTACTGGTTTGCCTCCTTTCTATCCAACTATAATATAAGCTCCATCAGAGCACAGATATTGACATCCTTATAAAAACATATCTGAAGATCTAGAAAAGTTGCCAAAACTTTGAGACAGTAAGTGATGGATGAATTAAGAAATAAAAGAAAGAATGATAATAAAAAATGAACATAAATAAACGTAGTCCCCTCAATCTCTAAGTATCTTTTACACATCAGGTATCACTAAATGATTAGTATTTTTTGAGAAAGTATTCATACATTTGACACTTGGAGAACCGCAACTCATTTTCTGGAGAATTGACAAAGAGTATGCATTGTAAACTCACCAGCTAATTCTTTAGGTGAATCACATATATAGGGGCAAAGAATTTATGAAACAATTGATCATTGTTCATATGAAAAACTCATTTTGCATTAAGAAAAGTTGTGCTCTAATGAAAATAATGCAGAATCTCTTTAATGTTTCCCATTTCTACCATTTAATTTACCAAATGACAACTGTAGGGGATATAGCATTTTAAAACAATGATTAGAAGAGACCTTGTATATGAGACATTAAACTAAGTCCTCTAGCTTCTTTTCCTATATAAAGAAGTATAATAAATTCAAACAAGAAGAAATATTATGTAATGAAAAATGTTTCTTTCACCTCAAACTACAGAATTGATGTAATAGCTACCAACAGTATCTTATAAATCCTCCTTTGATTTCTTTTTCAAAAGTACTCAAAAACATATTTACCCACACATACATATCCATTACACATATAGAAGGAGATTTACACATTTGTGTACCATGGTTTGTGCTTACAGCTTATTAATTTACTTTGTACAGCAGTTTGGAGATTTAACTCACTATGCAGTGTTCTGTATGCAAACTCTGTTGAATATTTAGGGCATCCAGATTTTGCTGTCCCAGCAAAACTATAATGAACGTGTGTATATATATAACTGTAAAAATTTACAGATGGCATTTCAGGGAAATTTTAGTCAATATTGAAAATTCTCCACCACATTTGTTAGCTCAAAGTACATTTCACCATTATTGTACAAAAGAAGCCTATTCCCTCGCCAACACTGCATGTGGTAAAAAAAACTTCTCAGTTTGTGACAACCTGAAAAGAAGAAAATGTCATTACATTGCTGTACTAATTTACACTTTTTAATATAAAATAATTCCATATTGATAACTTCAGATGTTTTGATCTCCTTGTAAGCCATTAGTATTTATTTCTCTACCTATTCCTATATTGATTATCAAGTTGCTGAGTCCATTTTCTTTCTCTTTCCTTCCTCTCTTCCTTCCTTTTTCAGAGATTTAGTGTTTATCTTACTGATGTATAAGAATTATCTTAGCAAATTAATCCTTTGCCATGTTGTTGTTATTGTTAGGTGCTGTCTAGTTGGGTCCAACTCACAGTGACCCTAGATATAACACGAGGAAACACTCCCCGACACAGTGCCAGGCCCAGCATTATGTCAGTGCTCCTCTGATATTTATAGGGTTTTCCATGGTGGATTATTTCAGGAGTGGGTTACCAGATCCTGCTCCCTAGTCTGCAACACCTGGTATTCCCAGGCAGTCTCCCATCCAAAGAGTAACCAGGCTGACCCTGCTTAGCTTCCGAGATCAGGTAGGATTGGATGCCAGGGTCCTATGGCTGCAGACAATCCTTTGTCATAAATAGTATAAATTATATTCATTTCCTTTCATTCTTTTATTTGTTTAATGGTTTCCTTAGTTTGGTTGGGTTTTCTATACAAAAAATTTTACTTTATACATAATAAAATTCATAATCTTTGTATCTTTTGACTTTCAGATATTCCATGTTCTATGTTAAATAATATACTAAAATATTATTTTGATATGTTGATGTTTTGTAGTCTTTTTTTCTTTCTGTCATGCCCATGATGTTTTCCTAGTCAGTCAGATCCATCCACAATGCAGATAAATAAAATCTTTTGACAAGGAATACAAAAAGAAATGAAAATAAATGTTCAGGTTGCCCCTCCCCTCCAAAAATGGGCTCCTAAAAATTAAAAGGTGAGGAGCAAGGGGAAATTAGAGCTCAAACTTTAAGAGACTGGGTGTCACTTTAAGAGACTGGGTAAGAAATGAGTGAGATACAGATGTTGGCTGCATGTAACATGGTCTTAAAGAAACCAGCGTGGGCCAGGAAGGGTGGCTCAAATTTGTAATCCCACTAACTCAGAAGGCGGAGGAGGTAGGAGGATTACAAGTTTGAGGCCAGCGGCAGCCTGCATAATATAGCACGACCCTGACTCAAGAAAAAATTAAAAATGGGTTGCGGGTGCAGCCCAGTGGCAGAATACTGGCAAAGTATGCATAAGGCCTTGGGTTTAGCCCCTAAGTATCACACACAAAAAAAGGAAAGAAAGAAAGAAAGAAAGAAAGAAAGAAAGAAAGAAAGAAAGAAAGAAAGAAAGGCAGGCAGGCAGGCAGGCAAGCAAAAAGAAAAGAAGAAAGAAAAGAAAAGAAAAAAAGACAAAGCAAAAATCTGAAGGGGTCTCCTGGGATGAGATGGGGGTTAAGCCTGAACATGGAGGAGGCTGAGACCAGAGCAAAGAGGGCTCCCCTAAATTTCCACATATAAAGGAGTACAGGGAATGACAGCACCTATGGTCATTGCCAGTGCATTGTGTAACTCTAAAACCAAGACCCTCGATAGGAGCAGGAGTGTCCTGGCTTTAGTAAGATCAGCCTTACTGAGGGGACATTTGGCAGTCTCCTTCAGCAGAAGTCAAGAAGGCACTAAAGGCTAGACATGAGATCTCTCTTTGGCATTCTTCCATACATCTATTGGCAGGCATGAGAGAGGAGCACCAGAACCCTGTGTATTCCTTGGCGAGATCTTAATTCCTTCTTTCCTCCCTACAGGTACCCACAGCCATATGTTGGGGGAAATCAAGACTAATCCCACCATGTGTTTTGGGCCTGGCCGCATCTGTCACCATCAGGAGCTTGGAAGTCCATGTTGTCTCTCAGTATGTGGATTCCAAGCCCATCATGGTCTTTTATCACATTTAGTGACCTCTTTTTCTGGGATTTCTGGATACCTTTCTCTGAGATTTCTAGAACAAGAGCCATTAGCAAAATTCTTTTATACTTAGCTGCTTTAGAAAATATTCTCTAAATCTTCCTGCTTTAACTGAGACCTGACATTCCTTGTTGATATTACTTCCCAGGTAGCCCTTCTTTTTTTTTCTTTTACTGATCTTGTTGGTGGAACCCAAGGATACTTTGCAATACTACAGCGCTCTACTGCTGAGCTATATCCCTAGCCCATTTTTTGTTTTTTATCTTGAGACAGGGTCTCACTAAGTTACTCAGACTACCTTTGGCCTTGAACCTGCAACGCTCCTGCCTCTCTCTCCCATATTGCTGGGATTTCAGGTGTGAGCCACCATGCATGGCTCATGGCAACCCTTTCTAATTACTGTTTTCTCTCACATACTGTTGCACATGGATTTGAATAGTTGCTTCTTGTTCCTTCTGAGTGACTTCCATGCACTAAGCCCAACCTGTTCCTCCTCCCCTGACCTAGAATTTCATGTCATTATACTCCTACGAAGCCTGCAGCCATACCACTGTGGCATCTGATCCCATCAGATCACAGAAGCTAACCAGGGTCAGACCTGGTTAGTACTTGGACAGGAGACACCTAGGAATACTGCGTTCTATAGGCTTGGTAGAAGGACCTCGCAACCCACTCCCCCAAAACCCCAAAACAGTCAGCCATTGAAATCCCTATGAATAGCAGGGAAGCACAATAGTGTTTTGTCTGTTGTACATAAGTGGCTATGCATTGGATACCAATTTGACAGCACCTAACAACAATAATGACATACTGTTACTACCTGTAATTATGGGAGCTGGGGTTTAGCTCAATTGGTAGAGCTATGGCTCTGTGCTCTCTGAGGCACTGAGTTTAATCTCCAGTACCACAAAAATAGGAGAAGGACATGGCAGCCTGCTCCTGAAAACAATCCAGAAACAATCTGTCATTGAAAACCCTATGAGTTGACCTAACTCGATGGCACCTAACAAAAACAAAATCTTTTATTATTATAGCCATCTACTTATGCTTATTCTCCTACTTATATTTATTAATGATTTTAGTTTCTTTCCCCAAAATGATATCTATAACAGCTTTAAAAGTTAGGATTATTGCCCTCAGGAAGATTCTATGTCTTTACCTCTAGCACAATGAATGTGGTATCTTCAATGTCAATAGGGGTGTAATTGGTATAAGTAGATAAAAGAGAAAGGAATTTTCCAATGTAATTAAAATTATTAGTTAATTGATTTTAAGATTAAGATAGGAAAATTATCCTGGATTAGCTAAGTGGCCCCAATATAATCACATGACTTCTTTAAAGAAGAAAAAAAGGCAAAAAGGGAAGCCAGAGAGATCAAAGCATGTGAAAGACTCAACAATTCATTGCTGCCTTTGAAGATGAAGGGATCCAAGTACAATGGATGAGAGCCAGGACTATCTAAGAGCTGAGAATAGACCCAGATGAAGGCCAGCAAGAAAACAAAGTTTTCAGGCCTACAATGGTGAGCAAGTTAATCCTGTCAACATGATGAATGAGTGTGGAAGTGGATTCTTTCTTAGAGCCACCAAATAAAAGCCCAGCCCAGACACACCTTGATTGAGGCTTAATGAGATTCTGAAAAGAAAATTTAGCCCTGTGTTTCCAAACTTCTGACTTTCAAAAGAGTAAGATAATAAATGAGTGCTATTTCAGCCACTAAATTTTCAGTGATTTGCTATGTAGTAATAGAAGACTAAGGTAGAACTCCCAGCAATTTCAATATTCCCATAAAGGATCCTCTAGCAGTCCGATCTAGCAGTCCTTGACTCTCCTCCAATTTTATTGATCTCCACTTCACCATAGCCACTCAAACTCATGGTCATACACTTGACATTGCCATTACAAATTATTTTCACAAATTCAGCTTAACAGTCCACGTCCTAATTGTTGTTAGGCGCCATGGAGTCGGCGACCGGCTTATAGCAACCTTATGTACAATAGGTGAAACAATATTGCTAGTGTTTCTCTGTTGTTCATAGGGTATTCAAAGGCTGATTGTTTATTGGGAGTGGGTTGTTGGGTCTTTCTCCCAGGCGGTCTCCCATTCAAGTACTAACCTGGCCTGACCCTCCTTAGCTTCCTAGACCTGATGGGATGGGATGCCAGAGTGGTACAGCTGCAGGCTTCTAAGTGTGGTCTCCTTTTAATAAGCTAACTTCCTCTAATATACCTATGCTTATATGTGGCTGGAAATCAGTGGTTAGCACCACCCTCCTTTCACTAAAATTCTTAATGCACTAACTTTCTTCCTAAAATTTTATGTTCCTTATTGAAGCATTTTAATCACTCCTTGAAATACATCTTTAACCCAGTTTTGCCTTTTTTGGTCCTTTGCATTCACCTAATCTAGAACCTTTGTTAAACATAACTCTTCTGTGTGGTTGCACCTGTGGGCCCAAGCATAGCTGGAGAAAAACACTACAGTGGTGTTACTTCCAGTCCATGATCATTGCCTCAAGTGGGCCCTCAACGTTATTTGCTAATTCCACTGTCTTTTTACCCAGTAATTCCTATACTCTCAGAGATTCATAGATTCATGATTCTATTTTTTAAAAACCTTTTTAAAGCCTAAAAAATTAAAATAATTACATTTTAAACAATTTGCAAGATAAATAAAGAATGACAGTAATTAGAATAAATTTTATATAGACTGGTAAAAGACATTAAATACCTCTTCGAATAAAGCAAAGAAACACTGGGAAATCTCACAGGAAATTTTGCTGGTAGATTTTATCAAATGTACCTGCCCACTCTTCCCCAAGCAAAAGAATTTGGTAGATTCACAAAACGCTTTTCTGATATGTAAAATATTCACTGATATCAATCTAATTTTGTTTGTTCTGAATTCAAAAGATACCACCTTGAATCAAAATATTTCCCTTTTGAATAATGTTCATAACCTCTCTTGTTATACCCCCTTAAAATCCTCTCTCCTCAAACAAGCAAAATCCTGTCTTCCAGCTTCACTTCAGCCTCATCATCTAGATAAGTTCCAACTCCATCTTTCTAGTTTCCTCAAGCAAAACCTCAAAGTTACTCTTGCTCTCTTTGTCTAAGCAAATCTCATTGATTCTGACTTGAGACTATATCCAGAATTTAAGCGTATTCTCTTCCTTCTACTACTGTAACTCTTATTCAAGGCATTTCTCTCGCAAAGCACCCAACATGGTCTCCACACCTCCACTCTGTCAGTCTTCTGTTTATTCTTAGCACAGCAGCCAGAGTGAAGGGACTATCAGCCAAAGCATGTCACTTCTTGGTTCAAGGCTCTCCAGGGACTCTGTCTCAGGGAGCACAGCAGCCAAACATTTACTTACGACTTTCTAGGCCCATATGATCTATAATCCCACCCTCTACCTCTGTGTTCATTTTCATCTGATTTTCTCTCCCTTTTCACTGTACTCTAAGCCTAAGGTCTTACTTGCTGCTTCTCAGATATGCCAGACATGATCCTTCCTTGGGGCTCAGGGCATTTACATTGACTTTTTTCTGCTTGGGCTGCCCTCTTCCTCAGATACCCAGAAGGCTTCAGTCTTCGCCTACTTCAGACTTTATTCCAGTGACACAGCAGACCTGTATTAAATACACAAGCATTTTTCATATTGGATAAAACAAGTGTCTCCATACTAGACATGTGTGTAAAATTATATGAAGTGGCTTCAATATTTCTGGATGAAGAAATCCTTGTTGAAGAAATCCTTGTTTTTCCTTGTTGAGCTATTAACATGTTGAATTATATAAAACGTTTTCCATGTGCATATTGAAAGCTTTGGATGAAGATGGTTCTTAATGAGGTAGAAACATGATAAACTCCTTGGTATCAGGCTGATTCCTCCTCAGGTAACCCAGAGATTATTCAGTGGGCTCAGGAGCAGAGCATCTGAGGGAAAAAGGATAGCATAAAAGGAATTCCCCTGCCCAAGTCTTACTTGCTATAACCACTAACATGAGCTTGCTTGGCTAGTGGCCACAAATTATTAAGAAGTCACTATATTTTGAGCCTAGCCTGCAGCTATACTACTGTAGCATCTGATCCTGTCAGATCTCAGAAGCTAAGCAGGGTCAGGCCTGGTATGTACTTAGATGGGAGACTGTCTGGGAACACCAGGTACTGTACGCTTGGGAGAAGGACCCAGCAACCCACTCCCAAAAAACAATCTGCCATTGAAAACCCTATGATTAGCAAAGAAGCACTGACAATAGTGTTTCACTGATTGTACATAGGGTTGCTGTGGCTTGGACACCAACTCAATGGCACCTAATAACAACAGCAACAACATACTTTGAGCCCAGCTAGCTATGTTGATGTCAGATGGAATATAGTTGACCCTCCCAACACAAAATTGGTTCTTTGTCTTCATTGGAATATACACTTACTATGGATTTGGATTTTCTAATATTATTTATGGTACATCTGTATACATCATCATTTCTTGACTTAATGAGTGCTATGATATTCTTCACAGTATTGATTCTTTCTTTGATAGTTCCTGGACATGGAAAGAGAAAAGGTTATAGGCTGATGAAAATCAGTGGCAATGCCAGTCATTGACAACATGTGGCTCATACTCTGAACTTAGAAACTGCATATGGTACTATATTTCCTCAAAATGGAAAATTCAAGACTCATATTCATGAATCAAGAGGTCGTCACTTACTGGTCAATGTGCACAGCTGTCATCTCAGTATGAGCCACATATCTGTGAGGAGGGCCCCTCCTATCCCTCCAAGAAAAATACCTTCCAGGCTGATCTGCTAATGCTCAGGAAGAGACTGCAGCTCAGCACTTGTAGCACAGCATGTACCCTGAAAATGGGATGAGATAACCAGAGAGGTGGAGACGATCAGGAGGCAATATAGGGAAACTACAAATAAAAGTAATTACACTGATGCATGTCCTAAAAATTCAATAATAACAGAATAGAGAGGTAATCAGCTATTAAATAAACCTAAGTGAGTGAAACTCTATTAAAATACAACCATTGCTTTACCGAGTCAAAGAGAAAGAACTTGAATGATTATAAGAATACCAAGGAAGTAAAATTTCAGAGTCTACAGCTCCATTATAAACTATATTCTGCAATTATAACAAATAAAACTAGAAATAAAAGAAATTTAAAACTTTAATGATAGGAATTTCACATTTTTTCCTATAGGTCAAAGAAAACAATCCAAAAATTAAAAAGCTCTGGAATTTCCAACTATGTGTAATGTAATAAAAAAAGTCAAAAAATTATGCTGAAAAAGCCTGTTATATAATTAAAGCTCTATGGAGACTTTATAGGCATAAATATAGAGATTACTCAAAATATAAAAAATGAAAGGAAGAAAAGAAGGATGGGAAGAAAAAATGAAAAGGAAGGAAGGAACGGGAAGGGAAGGGGAAGGAAAGGAAGAGAAGGAAGGAACAGAAGAACTAGGGAAAGAAGTTAGTTTCACTTAATGTAAAGAAATTAGAATAAGAAAAAAATTACATCCTAAGAAAAAATAAGGACAAAATTAATGTCTTTGAAATGAGTTGAGAAAATAAAGGAGAAAACACAAAAAACTAGTAATAAAACTTCAGATTGGATGTTTTAAAAAATGGGCAAATTCAAAATGATTGATTAAGGTAAAAGAAAGAATGCAAATTGTACATTGAGAAGGAGAAAACGTAAAAATATTACAATCAAATTTAATATACAATTCTAGGAAAATAACACTAAATGGAAATGGATTTTTTTCCTAGCAAAATACAATGCATTGAAATAATGTTTTTGTATTTGTTTTGTTTTTTAAGGTAAAGGAAAGAAATATAAACACATGCATGACTATCCTTGCTGTTGAGGAGGAGCTGCATTGAGCTATTCTTATGCACTGTGTATAAGGTGGAGGAAGTCAGGGTGACCAGAGCCCTGTCTCATGGGTCTTTACATCAACATTGAGGATCATGGAAACAAAACTGTGTCCCGTGATTCATAAGCATCTGGTGTTCTCACTGCTGGAGATGATGAAAAATAGCTGAAGAATTTTGAGTAGTGAATTCTCATGCTTAGTGTGCATGCTCAGTCTCTGCAAAGCAACGGGAGAGTGTGTGAACAAAGGATATGTGGTCCAATGTGGGGTCACTGCTAGAGAGGAAGCCATAATAACAGTCTGAGGCAGAGCAAAGGGTGACCAATTAGAAAATTGTGATTAAGGGACAATGAAGCATCGAGAAAAAGTTCCAGTTCTAGGCCATATGCACCTGGAGGAAATGCATGATAGGAAGAGTAGAAAAGAAGAAGGCAATAGCAGGACTGAGAGGATTTATGAAATAAAGAGAAATATCCACATTTTTACTTTCTGATTAAAATTAAAGGGCACATTTGAAACAGTATGAAGGTTAGTGAATGCTTTCTATAGTCAACCATCTGACAGTACAGACACACAAACACAAACCGAAAAATCAAGACCGATCTTTGCAAAATAGCTCAAAGCAAAATTGTTTCAAAGTTGCAATTTTTCTGTGAAAAGTGGCAGTTTATATTAATCAGAATTAAGGTTACCTAAGTCACAGGATGGGAGAAGGATGTGCCAATCCACTCCTGAAGCAATCCTGAAACAATCAGCCATTGGAAAATTCTATGAGGGTCACTATGAGTCAGACTCGACTTGACAGCACCTAACAACAATAACAAAGATAGAGGAGGGCTGGGATTTAGCTCAGTTGGTAGAGTGCTGCTCTGCACTGAGGACCCAGGTTCAAAACCTAGCATTGCGAAAACAGGAGAAGGATGTGGCAATCTAAGCCCGAAGCAATTCCAAAACAATCAGCCATTGAAAACCCTATGAAGGTCACTATGATTCAGACCAGACTTAAGGGCATCTGACAACAATAAGTTACAGGAAACCAAAAATGAGCAATGGCTTCAATCAATATAAAAATTCATTTATTTCTTATTTAACAAGAGTATCTTGTCCTGGTTTGTCAAATCCACACATGAACAGAACCACAACTTCTACTTTGTTACATTAATCTTAACATTTTCCATGTCATGATAACAAGCTAGCTACTTCATGTTCAGTCAATATGTTCATCTCCTAGATCTAGGAAACAGGGAACATGAAAATATGACTCCTCTGTTTAAATATACCGTACAAAAGTTGCCCAAATCAATTTCCCTTAAATCTCATTGTATTTCATAGACATTTGACCCAGCTTAACTCAAAGAGAACTTGGGACCACTTAATTTTTATCTGGGGCAGCCAATTGTCTACCTAAAATTGTAGTGCTTTTGCTTTTCTGTAAAAGAAATGGAGATCGGATTTTGGTGGACAACTATGTAGTCACTATGTCACTATGAATAGGTCACTATGAATAGGATACCGACTAGATGGTACTTAACAACAAGAAGAAATAGACAAATATTGTCATGTGGCATGTTACTGACCTACTGAGTTAGAAACTCCTCAGTAATGTTATCTCTGCATGAAGACATTGAGATTGAGATTTCATGTGTTGGTTAACTTAATTTGTGTAATACCCAGTATTAGTCATGACTTTCTATTTCATAACACTGACACAAAAGTACATGACTTTGGACATCCTTGGCATTGGTTTAGGTTGTATATATATATTACTCATAGATGTATCACAGCTTTTTATTGTCTGTTGTGCTGTATTTGAAATGTGAGCAATAGAATTGAATGGCAGGTACACAAGTTCTAAGAAGATAGGCAGAAAATCTGTTTAAAAAGATATGGCAAATGGCATAAAAGAATATTTTGAAGGCCAAAGACATAAAGCCAAAAAATAGATAAAAAATAAATCAAGTGGAAGAAGAAAAAAAAAGTAAACTTTCTCTGAAATGAAGAAAAATATGAGAGGTGACATATGGAATAAGTCAGAAAAGATGAGAATCCCCAAAGCCCAGTTGAGATAATTAAAGTAGGATTTTAATTGCACCAAATCCTATCTAATCACAAATGGCATTAGTAGTATTATGTATTCTAAAATCATAAGTCCAGAAATATCTCAAGGGATAAGGAAGCTATTCTAAAAATGTGGCTAAATATTCTGCCAGTCACTTAAGTTTATTGATTTATTTTAATGCCCAGATAATTTAGTCAAAATATTCCAGTCATATTGGGCACATATAAAAATTTGAAATCTTCAATACAAATCTTCCAAGACCCTCAGGGCAGTTAAGTAAAGAAGAAAGATCCTAGGATTAGCAATCTTAGTCTTGGTTCCCAAACAATGTTCTTGCTTATGAATAAATTTTCATTCTAAGCACATAAAATTTTAACAGAACATTGCCCAATGAATCCTGGCCTTCTATGCAATGAAATAAAGTGATGATGCATTCTAATCTACATTTGCTTGGGAGATAGCAATATCAGTTTAATTATTCTTTCCTTACATAAGAATGAGTAAAACATAACACAAGAAGTATTTCTTTCCAGAGAAACAGAATACATTGGAATTTGTTACATCTTCTGAAAGTTGCAATTCTAGAAGAAGGTCCTTACATAGACACAATAATTACAATTCCTTCCTTTGAAAAGAAAATTATAAATAAAACTGGAAACAACATTTAATTAAAATCAGAGATTGGCTGCAATAAAATTTCCAAGAAGAAGAAAACAGGCAATCCTAACGCACATTTTATAAAACAGCTTCAGAAATAAGCTTCAACAATGATGTTCCTTGACTGGAAAATGTATACATAAAAAGACCAAAATGAAATAAGAAGGTGGCCAACCAGAAGAAGGAAAATAAAGAGTTGGTGTCAAAAGCCCTTGCCTTATGTATTGCATAGTACACATGGCTGAGATTCAGCATATCCCAGCCAACGTAGTGCCATTCTCTCACTTGATGGGAATCATGTTGACTTCTGAGAAGTCTTATATTTTTGTATTTTGAGAAATGTTTGTTTACAGAGCTGCAAATGCCAATATTTCAACTTGACGAGCTAAGTCATTTCTAAAGTGAGTATTTATAAACATGATATTTCATGGCTACAAGAAATAGGAAGTTATAATTACATGTACATGTTTAAAGGCAAAGAAACAACACATTTTATTTTAGAACAGTGTACACAATAAAATTTGAAAAGGAGCACATTTTAAAAGATGAGGTGCTATAAGAAGTTTATTTTGTGCTGAAATAAGCTATAAGGAAAAATAATTTAATAGCCATAATCCTATTTTAAGTATCAGTTTTTTAAAAAGCATCTATTTTTCCACACATGTATGTAAGCATTTACTTTGTTGGCAGACTTCAGATTCTAAAACTACTTTCATTTTGTGTATTATAAAACTATATTGTATTGCAGCTCCTTAGAAGACCTAAAGTTGATAATCGCTGAATAACTCAGAATAAAACATATTTTCAAATGATAGCTAATAAACACTTACTTTTTATAGATAATCAAGAATAGTTGTCCAGTAGTTTAAACAAATCAGCCATAAAAGAATTGTGTTAATGCTTGACTAACTACTGGAAAAGACAAGTTACTAATATTTCCTCATGGCACATAATTATTGCCTGGTTTTAGTGATTTTAGTATTGAAATGCAGATTACCCCAAAACTTCAACATTCTTGCATTTAATATTTGTAACTTCAGCAATTCCCAAGGGATCTGGTGATCAATGGCCTATAGTAATTGAAAATTGTGCTGAAGTACCCATTTAAATGTGCTAATCGTGAGCAGAAATGGCCCCAAAGTTAGAAAAGTAATTGGCAAAATTCATAAAGGAAAGCCATCTGAATCTTTTTGAAATCACCCAATTTTGTCTTTGCATTTAACATTATTTGGTATTCTAACTTTAAGGGACAATATATTTTGCCAATGAGTTTAGTGATATTGCTTAATCAGTTGACCTATTAGCTGTATCATCTACATTAAGGTTTACTTATCCCTTTCTGATTTAGTTGTTTGTTGTTAGGTGCCGTCGAGTCGGTATCCGACTCATAGTGACCCTCATAGGGTTTTCAATGGCCGACTGTTTTGGGATTGTCTTGGAAGTGGATTGCCAGGTCCTTCTCCCATTTTTGCGGTGCTGGGAATTGAACTCGGGACCTCAGAGACTACAGTGCAGTGCTCTACCAACTGAGCTAAATCCCAGCCCCCTTTCTGACTTATGGCATAGGTAAATAGGTCCATGTGTGATTAGTATTTTTAACATAGGACATAGTGTTTCTAATATTTGAATAAAAAGCTGTGGCTAATTCAATACATTCTAGCTATGAATTATTCCAAGCTGCTTCTCTTAAATGTTTGGAATAAATATAAATTCACACTTGCTTGCATATTTTACATAAGCTACATATATGACTTATAGAAATTTATCTCTTATGTATATTAAGTGGTAAAAGAATTATATTAAACTAAAAAAGTATGCATTGAATCAAAGTATGAGATCTTGCAAACCCAGGAGATTAAGAGGCCTTCAAATTGAATAAAGTTCACTACCGTTAGAATCAGACTGCCTGAGTTTGAATCCCAACTCCTCCATGTACACTGTTACATTAGGCAAGTTACTTAACCTCTCTGTGCCTGTTTCTTATATACAGTAACAGTAATGACCTCTTGCCTGCAGCTGTAGCCCTGTGGTATCAGATCTCGGAAGCTAAGCAGGGTCGGGCCTGGTTAGTACCTGGATGGGAGACCGCCTGGGAACACCAGAAGCTGTAGGCTTGGGAGAAGGACTTGGCAACCCCCTCCCACAAATCAATCTGCCACTGAAAACCCTATGAACAGCAGAGAAGCACTGACAATAGTGTTTCCCCTGTTGTACAGAGGGTCACTATGAGTCAGATACCGACTCGACGGCACCTAACAACAACAACAATGACCTCTTATATTTCTGCTGTGCATATTAAGTGAGATAACACATAGCAGAGCACTTGTCACATACTAAGACCTCAGTAAACTGTCACTTTGCTAATGCTTACTCTCTGTCCAGAGATTTAATTTCTGAAAGAGGATTAGTCAGGATATAGGCAAACCTGACCATTTTCCCAACTCTACATCTCAGCATAGTTTTGTTTTTCCCTCAGTTACTATATAATCTTACTCAAATATCTGACAGGCATTCATTTATTTAAGGTGCCTGCAGCCATATCACTGTGGTGTCCAATCCCATCACATCTCCAAAGCTAAGTAGGGTCCCGCCTGGCTAATACTTGGATGGGAGACTGCTTGGGAATACCAGGTTCTGTAGGCTTGGGAAAAGGACCCAGCGGTGCACTCCCAAAAAACAGTCAGCCATTGAAAACTGTATGAATAACAAAGAGGTACCGACAGTAGTAGTTTACCTGTTGTACAGAGGGATACTATGAGTCAGACACTGACTCCATGGCACCTAATAACAACAATTATTAAAAGAAATAAGCAAATTATGTTTTAGAAACAGAGATAAGTAATACCAGAAGAAAGAAACAGAGATGGATAGAAGAGACACAGAGAAATTAAAACAGAAAAACAGTGGCATATTGTAGATTCTTAAATAGACGGAGAGATTGATAAAGAAATGGACATATGAATGATAGGCAATTTATAGTTTCTCTTAAGATTCCAGTTCTGATGTAGCTGTGATTTTTCTGGGGGAAAGGAACTGAGAATAACAAACATGTTAACTTAATAAAAATAATATTGATATATGTAAAATTTGTCCATATCTTAAATACTTAATATGGAAACTTGTCCTGCACATTCAGGAGAAAAAATATCCAGTTTAGAAGCCAATTTCAGTTCATAATCTGTACCATGTTACAATGTATTAGTTGCTTAATTACATTGGCGCTTCCCTTAGAAATTTAAACAGCTCTGATTTAATAAACTCTCCCTTCCATTAAAGAAAACAAAATTCAATATGGAAAATCTCCTTCTACTTCATTTCCTTCCTCTCTCTCTTCCTTTGCTCATTTATTACTTCTGTGTACAACTTCGATTCAATGTAGCCTACCAATATCTAAGAAACAGCTTAAACTAACAGTTAATTGGGAATGGAACCCTGCTTCAACTATTTCCACAACTCTGGAAATTTTGAAAAGCTTATAAATAATGTTACTCTAAATTTTAAAAACAGAATTGAAAATAAATATTCCATAGGAATCAAAATATTTTAACTAATATATAGCCTTGAATGAATTGTTGTTGTTAGATAGTGACCCTGTGTACAACAGAATGAAGCATGACCCAACACTGTGCCATGCCCAGCACCATGTCAGTGCTTCTCTGCTATTCATAGGGTTTTCAATGGCTGATTGGTTGAAGATTGTTTTGGTAGTGGGCTTCCAAGTCCTTCTCCCATTTTTGCGGTGCTAGGGATCTAACCCAGGGCTTCAGAGAGAACAGAACAGCACTCTACCAACTGAGCTAAACCCCAACCCCTTAAATGAAGTATAGTAACTGAAAAGATACAAACAAGAATATCTTTACTCCTTCAGAATCTGGAAGATAGAAAATGTTTAAAAAAATATTTTGGGAAGTACTTGCTTTCCTAACAGCCCTATTTTCTCCCTTTATAATTGCCTTACTAATTGGGAGGGTCTGGGATTTAGTACCACTCTGCAGTCTCTGAGGTCCCAGCACCGCAAATATGAGAGGACATGGCAATCCACTCCTGAGGCAATCCCAAAACAATAAGCCACTGAAAACCCTTTAAGGGTGGCTATGAATCAGACATGACTGGATGGCACCTAACAACAACAATAATTGGGAATAGCTGGAATGATAAAAAAAAAAAAATCTTTTTCTCCAAAATACATTCCTAGAATACTGTTCACCGCTCTGCAATAGCGCTTACCACATTTTACAATTTATTTTTGTACCACCAGTTTCTCCTTTCCTCAGGTTCTAAAAGACATCATTTATACTTTATTCATGTCTATGACTCCTGTCTGCCTCCATTTCCAACACAGTAGGTGTTCAACATATTTTTAATAAATGAATGAAGGGGATCATAGGCATTTTGGTAGACTTCATCTGTCTTTGATCATAGAGATACCAACAGCTCCTAAACAATTTTAGGATTTAGCTGAGAAAGGTCCAGAAGTCTGGATGCTTTCACTGACAAGATAAAATATTTAATATCAGAACTAGCATTAATGTTTAAATATTTAATATCAGAACTATAAAAAATAGTTTTACAAATTGGTCAGCTTACTATCAAGTAATGCAAACAAGGGACATCTATGCAACTTTGACCCATGGTATCAGTGCTCATGACAATTTCAGTCCTATAGAGCACACTCTTTGCTAGGACACCAGATGAAGAAAACAACCTCTTCTCATTCATTCACATATTTATTTGACAAATTTTCAACAAGTGCTAACAAAAGTGTCCAATACATAGCATCCAAAATCTTCCAAAATGGATTTTGCCCTTGACAAAATAGAACAGGAAATGAGTGTCTGCAAAAAATAATAGAGCTAGAGTTGTGAAATATGCACACAGGAGCTATTAGGACACAATGGAAAGAATTATCAGTTTTACCTGGGTTTGAGAAAGGGGACAATACGGTAATTGTTCAATGTTGTGACTGGATAATGTTGTCTTTTAAGTTATTGGAACAGTGTTTGAAGTGCAAAATCCAGAATATTTTACATGCGTGGGGCATCTGTTGCATCAGAATAAGTTTTAAGTAGGAATGCCCATCAAGAAGATACATTTCCCTAGAGTCTGAAGGCAAGAAAAGGAACCTGGTACCAAAATCCTGGACCACAGATCAAGTTCTGAGCACCACTTGGTTTTTCTTGACCCTCAACATACCATCTGCTATAAAGTCTTGGAGCAAGAACCAGCAAGGTTAAGTTAGTAGTTTTTTAGAGTAGCATTTTTTTTTTTTGTCTAGCTATCCATCAGTGAGGTGCTATAGGTACTCGAATGTTCAAATCTTAATACTTCCTAATAGTTTTACTACTCTTTGCTATCACATATATTCTGGAGTCTGTTTCTGCTATTGCCTGTGTATGTAGAAATATTATATAAAGTTCTGCCACCACACTTCTTTTCCCAACCACATTTTCTGACCATATTATTAGTTTGAAATCAACCTCTGTGGGAAAATTAGCACCATGAAATCATCAAATCCCACAAATCTGGGCTGGATTTATTGCTTATTTCATGGTTCATCCAAACTTAAAGATTAAACCTCAACAGTTTAAGATTAAAGTTAACCTAAAATACACCTCTATAACTATTACATTGTAAAGAGCATAAAAATCCAAGGAAACATCCTTCTAGTACTATCTGACTCATCAAGGAATTTGCTTACTTTGGGAACTAATGAAGTAGCAACATATATTTACATTGTTTCACTTTTGCCTTATCCAAGTAATTGAAAATATCAACCAATATTTATGTTAAACTTTACTCATTTGTCATTTATAAGCATAATTTAGTGACAGATATAAAAATTCAGCAAAAACCAACAAAAACAATCTGAAAGAATCAATCATTATATAGAATTACAGCAAAGACTATAAATTATGATTTGAAAATTGTGAGCTACATATCCTCAAATTAGTAACATTTATAACTACGTATGTAAAGAAATATACATATTTCTTCTATTTTCTTAAGATAACAAAATTAATGAAAGAATAAATGTAAGCCTATAAAGTTAGTACATAAGTTCTATATGGTTACTTGATGGTGACGAAATCATTTGTAATGAAATGAGTTATATAAACTTAACCCAAATTCCTAGCTGCAATTTTGATCTCTCGTTCATTCATTCACTCCATAGCTCTATCATGTAACATTTACCACAACTGTTATTGGTTTGTATAATTTGGGGCCTAATATATATATTCCTATACTCAAGCATGCAGTTGGCCCTCTACAAGTTCTGTATCTTCAGATTTAATCAGCTGTAGATCAAAAGTATTTAAAAATGTTTGTGTATTGAACATATATAGACTTTTCCCCCTTGTTTTATCCCTTAAACAATTCAGTATAAGAACTATTTACAAACAGTTTACATTGTATTGTTGCTTGTTGCTAGGTCCCATGGAGTTGGGTCCAACTCATGGAGATTATATGTATAACAAAACAAAACATTACCCAACACACAATCTTTTTTATGTTTGAGTCCATTGTTGCAGTCAAGGTTTCTTCTCATTTTGAGTTGTGCCACATCAGCAAATAGAGGTCCCAGGGCCTCTATTCTATTCCCACCATTAAGGTTGACTCTACTTTGAGAGGGGCTGGGATTTAGTTCAGTTGGTAGAGCGCTGCGCTGCAGTCTCTGAGGTCCCGAGTTTGATTCCCAGCACCACAAAAATGGGAGAAGGACCTGGCAATCCACTCCCAAGGCAATCCTGAAACAATATGCTATTGAAAACCCTATGAGGGTCGCTATGAGTCGGATACCGACTCGACAGCACCTAATAACAACAACAACTACTTTGAGAAGGTAAATCTTCCTCAGTTATCCTTTAAATTCCTTCCAACCTGAGGGGCTCATTCCTAGCACTGTATTTGACAGTGCTTCTCTGCCATTCATAGGATTTTCAATGGCTAATTGTTTCAGGGGTCTGGAGTTTAGCTCAGTTGGTAGAGTGCTGGTCGGTGCTATCTGAGGACCTGGGTTCAAGCCCCAGCACCATAAAAATGGGAGAAGAATGTGGCAATACACTTCCAAAGCAATCCCAAAACAATCAGCCACTGAAAACTGTATGGAGGTCACTATGAGTCAAATCCAACTCCACAGCATCTAATAACAACAATAATTGTTTCAGGAGTGGGCTGCTGGGTCCTTCTCCCTAGTCTGAGTCTGAAAGTTCAGCTCAAACTTGTCTGCCATAGATGGCCCTGCTGGTATCTGAAATAAGGGTGGGATAGCTTTCAACACCACAGCAACACAGCAAGCCCCCACAGCACAACAAGCTGACAGACACACAGGGTTACATTTTATTAGACATCATAATCTAATCTAGAGATGATTTGAAATATACAAGAGGATGTGCATAGGTTATATGCAAAGACTGCATCATTTTATGTAAGGGACTTGAGCATCCACAGATTTTGCTATTAAAATGGGGTACTGGATTATGAGGGAAGACTATATAAGCACTTTGGGAGTAGGTGTGTGTTCCTGTCTTATTCCCTGTCAAATACCCAGTGTCTATCACAACACCTAAAATTGGTCATGGTATGTTATAGGTGTACACAGGATGTGATTTCCTTATCTACTTAAATGTAGCTGCAGAGTTCTTTTTGACTTGAGGCAGAGATTCTAATCTAAGGGCTCTGCAAACAGAGTTCCTGGAATTATGAGGGACCCTGAGGGCAAACTCTTGGGGTCCTACTGCTCCTTGTCTCATGGAGTCTTTGCAGACCTGCCGGCTCGCATTACAACGATAACAATCAGTATATGCTGAAACTTGTTACCCAGCTGCTCTGTTCTTTATATTAGCTCTGTTCCTATGTTATGCTTTAAACTTATCTTATGCTTTTTGATGTTGTCCTTTACCCTGACCCTGACCTTTTTGTTACCTAAATAAAAGGAAACACAGCCCTCTAGGCAGCACTCTAACTCCTGAGAGGGTGGAGTCCCCATTGTGATTCTCTCATCTGACCAAATTCACCTGGTTTTTGGGAACCGAACAGCAACAATGGTGGGAATAATTACACCAAGATTCACTGAAAATCCCCACTAAATATTTGCCTTATGAACAAATGAGTTAATGGGGAAAGATGAACACTCTTTTGTCTTGACTGTTCAGCAGCCATGGGGTCAGCAGACACAGAAATGATTACTCTACACACGAAGAGTTAAATAGAGCTTCCCTGGCTGCTTTCCTTGGATTTTTCTCCAGCCATCCAGCCATGCCTTCCATTTATTACAGCAACTGAAGGCTTTAGGTGCTTGCCCGGGAGGGTTTCAGCCCTTGGAAACTCTCCACACTTAAGAGTGCCCTTTTGTTATTTTTGACCTTGGGCATAGACCCTGCCTATGTGCAGACATGACACAGCTCTGCTTACACACATGCAGTGAGAAGAGCATGCTAACGTAAATAATAAATAACCCTTCCCTGACTCACGAGAAAATATATTTTAATCTCTTTTTCCTCTCACTCATAAGAATAATTAATGTTGTGATAAGAGCCTAATAAAAAGAACTTGAGATACTCACTTGAAGGGCAGTGCACCTGAAGGCCCTGACCGCACCTCGATCTCTCTGACACTAACTCTTAGTGTGCAAAGTTATCTTTTCTGCATCTGCTGACCACATGGCTACTGGACAGTAATAACATCCAGCCACTTTTCCACATATTTTTTCTAGCCATCCAGTCATACCTTCTGTTACATCTCCCTCACTCTTATTTTGAGTTAGATGGATCTGAATTTGGTGACTTTGACTCTTGATCATTCACTGATGACTCTTGATCATTTGTTGATGATCATTCACTGAGGACAAGAATAAAGAGACAAGCACAAATTATTAAAATCAAAGAAAATGATCTAAAATTTTAAGTGGGAGTTAAATGTTAGCTGTTTGGTTTGAACCATGATAGTTGGTATTTTACATTGTTTTAATAGCTTGTTGTTTATGAGAATTAAACACATTAGTAGACTCTGACTTGATCATGGAGGAAAGAGTCTTCAGTGGTTAAAATGAACCTTGAAGGTTTTATGTAAAGATTGATTTTATAATAGGGGAATAACAGGTTTTTTTTCTCCACAGCTAAGTGAGGCTCTAAAAGTAAGCAGATTTTTGTCTGTTTTTACATTAGTATATTAAAATTTGATCTTAGAAAACCCTTTAAATGATGATTTTCTTTAATTGTGGCTAATTTAAATATATATATGTATATATATATATATATATATATATATATATTTTAAATAAACTCTTATACCATACCTCCACCATCTACAACATACACAAATCCTTTTGCAATGTATCCCCACTATCTACAACATGCCTTAACCTTTTAATTCTGTTTTTCCTATGTAAAATACCTTTTAAACAGAATTATACCATGAAAAATACTTTATAGATAGAATTACACCATACTAGTTTCCCTCTCATCCAAAATATTTTTCTGTCTCTTTAACCTTTTAAAATCATCTCCATTCCCACAACTTTTAAAAGTATTTTCTACTTATAGCCATCTTATTTCATCTTCTTTTTTGATGGTTTTTCTTTATCCTATATTTGTATAAAAATATTTTTATTAAAAATGTGTGCATATATATAGAAATCCCAGGAAGCTGTAATTTATTTATTAGAGAATTAAATCTTTTATTTATCTATAAGCCAGTTTGAATAGAAGTTTTTTTGGAGTGGACTTCATCAGGTAACATCGTATTGAAATAAAAACTTTATCAAACACAGTGATACAATAAAACAAATTAACTAATTTAAAAAGGAACATTGAATTTAAATTTTATTTATGATAGAATGAAATGGATTAAGATCATCTATTTATTTAGCCAAACTTAAAATCTATTATTTGGTTTACATTTTAAAAGAGGCCTTATAGCTGCTTGGATTTTAAAATGTACATTTTTTTTTCCTCTGGAGCAAAATTAGTCTGATAATTAACCCCTGAATGTTTATATCTCTTGGTTTGATGTAAAACCTTGAATGGCCAGCTTTTTTTTTTTTTTCTAAGAGTAGAAGAGGCAAAAAGCATATACACAAGTTAGCAGATTGACAAACAAAATAATATAAAAATCAAATTAACAATTATCACAAACAGAAGCCAATGAAAATGAGAGTAAAAATTTTAAAAATTTTGTAATTTTGTATTTAGATATATTATTAGTCAGTGTTATCATTTTTGTCATGGCATTAAGTGATGTTTTTCTTTACAAGCTAACCAACAGAGGGAGAAATGTTTTTTATAAATGGCTTTGTCATCCAAATGGAAATAAGAAAGTTGTTTTTAATATAGGGAATTTTGTTTTGGCCAGTCAGAGAACTATTGAGATATTATTCCAAGGCAGAGGTTGTCATGGAAACCTAGAAGCTGGGCTGGATCAGTGTGGTGAGCCCAGGAGTGGGATTTATATGTTCTCAAGACAGGCAGAAAGTCCTAGCAAGGAAACAGTCCAAAGTTGTAAGCAACTCATGGAGGATACAGGCTGAAAACTTACGTCTCATTTTTAACACCCTTTGAAGTATTCTTCTGTTATCAGAGATTAAGTTAGAATTTTTTAGGAAGGTTAGGGAGAGAAAGGAACAGTTGAATTGGCCCAGCATTTGGCTCTGCAGATACAATAGGCAAGGTTAAGGAGTGCGGAGGGAGGAATAAGAGAAAAGGCTAAAGAAAGAAAGAAAAACACCTTGGTTAATTTATCCCCCAGGAAAAAGAATTGGGATTTCTTACTGCAATGAAGAGGTCTTTAGCTCCTTACTCATGTTCCTGGAGGGTCTATTGACTGAGTTCTCAGGGGCAATTATTGTCCCTACTGGCTCTGGGGCCCCACCTTGGGTGCCACTTGTGACTGTCTAGCAGCCACAGGATCAGCAGATGTACAAAGGACTACTGTGCACACCAAGAGTTAATGCTAGAGAGGCCAAGGTGGGATCCAGTGTCTTCAAGTGCACTGCCCTGAGTGTCTCAATCTCTTTTTATTAGCCTCTTATCTCTGCATTAATCATTCTTATGAGTCGAGGGAAAAGGGGGTTAAAATATACTTTCTTGTGAGTCAGGGAAAGGTTATTTATTATTTATGCTATCATGTTCTGCCCACTGCAGTAGGTAGAGCTATATCACGTCTGCGTATAGACAGGGTCTATGCCCAACATCAGAGGTAACAGAAGGGGACTTTTAGACTTGGAGAGCTTCCAAGGGCTGAAGCCTTCCTGGCAAGGAGCTAGAGCCTTCCCCAGCTGCTTGTCCATAGCTTTTCTCCAGCCATCCAGCCATGCCTTCCATTACACTCTTTAAAGACTTTATTTTATCCATTACTTGATTATGAGAACTGATGAAAACGTTAGGAAAACAGTTTGAATTTATTAATATCCAGTGAAAGAGTCACTTTTTTGCCAATACTTCCTTCATAGGATTTAAGTATTCAGAACTCCATGGGGAAGGTTTGTTCTATCACTTCTTACTTTACCTTTCACAAAAACCTCTCTGAACTGGGTGAGTGATAGAGAAGGGAAAAAAGAGGAGACAGAAAGAGGAGCTGAGATAAGGCAACTTTGAAATAGGCAATTTCATTTATAAGACACTGCTTCTTAAAAGAAACAGGCTTTTACCCATTCTCTTCTGCCTAAACTCTCCCTTCTGCATAGATAAAATAATACTTTTACTATGAAAATAATAAAAGAGGAAATTTTTATACTTCTTTCAAGATTTAGATAGTTAAAATGTTACTTGGAGACAATTCCAAGACAACTTCATGCCACAATTCTGAGGAAGTTCTGGCTTAGTCAAAAGTTTAGGAAATCAATGACATCATCATCATCATCATCATCATCATCATCATCATCATCATCACTATTTTGTTTTCCAAAGCATTCAATCAATTACTGATAGAAAGTACTAAATGCAAAACTTCCCCTTTAAAATGAAGATAAAATTTAAGCCATAAACATCCTTATAAATTGTGTTGTTGTTGTTGTTAGGTGCCGTCGAGTCGGTATCCGACTCATAGCGACCCTCATGAGGTTTTCAATGGCTGACTGTTTCGGGATTGCCTTGGGAGTGGATTGCCAGGCCCTTCTCCCATTTTTGGGGTGCTGGGAATTGAACTCAGGGCCTCAGAGACTGCAGCGCAGCGCTCTACCCACTGAGCTAAATCCCAGCCATTATAAATTGTGAGATACTTAAAACTGTTTCACAAACTCTAGTAGATACACTTGTTGTTAGGTGCCCTCCAGTCGTGCCTGACTCATAGCATCCTTATATACAAAAGAATGAAACACTCCCTGACACTGTGCCATACCCAGCACTATTGTCAGTTTTTCTCTGCTATTCTTAGGGTTTTTAATGGTGGATCATTTCGGGAGTGGGTTACCAGGTTCTTCTCCCTAGCCCGCAGCACCTGGTATTCCTAGGCAGTCTCTCATCCAAGGACGAACCAGGCCAACCCTGCTTAGCTTCCACCTTCAGGTGGGATCAGATGCCAGCGTGCTATGGCTGCAGACAACAGATTTATTTAATATAGGAAAAAAGGAAATGCATAATAAAAATATAGGAGAAGTTGTTAAATATTGAAAAGATCATACATTTACTTTTGGGTAAATTTAACAGGCAGGTAGAATGTAGTTTCTATTTGGTGTTATTCAGCTTGCCATGTTGTAGGGCCTTGCATATTGCTATGATGCCAAAAGTTATGCCACTTGTATTTCAGATACCAGCAGGGCCACGCATGGTGGACAGGTTTCCACTGAGCTTCTAGACTAAGACAGACTAGGGAGGCAGGACTCAGCAGTCCACTCCCAAAACAACTAGCCATTGAAAATTCTATGAATAGCAGGGAATCACTGTCAAATATAGTGGTGGAAAATGAGCCCACCCCTAGTGCCTGGCTGGAAGGCCTTCAAGAAATGACTGGGGAATTGTTGCTTCCTCAAAGTAGAGTTGACCTTAATGATGAGAATGGAGTAGAGCCCCAGAGACCTCCATTTGCTGATGTGGCACAACTCAAAATGAGGAGAAACACAGTGGCTGCAAAACAGGCTCAAACATAAAAATGATTGTGTGTATGTCACAGTATTGGGTAGTATTTTGTTTTGTTATGCATAGGGTTGCTTTGAGTCAGACCCAACTCAACAGCCTCCAACACCAACAAAAACAATGTATTTTTAAAAACAATTCTTTAATTAAATTCTCAGTGCATTAATTTTTTTACTCTAATTGCTTTTGATTTAAAAATAATAATAGTATATAGAGATTTTAAAAAGATGAGTAAAAACCATTATGTCAAATCAAAATAATATTCTTTTGATGTCAGATTTTGAAAAGGATCCCTAAACATTTTATCATGAGACATTTTAATGCTGATGTAAATTGTTCATTATTTGAAAAATGAAAGATATTGTATGGCCTTTTAAAGTAATTTTTTTAAAAATAAAAGCTGCCAACTACAGTTGTAAATATCATCAAGGGAAAGTCACCGTGTCCTGAACAGTTCTCTAGAGATCAAGATGCCATTATTACACAGCGAAGTCCTTAAGGACTGTGAAGTGTAAGTCACTCGGTTTCCCAAATTCACATTACTTTCTGGACCTAAGAACTGTTCTTTACCTGATCCAACACTGTAGTACCACAGTCCACTTTGTTTTTGATTTGTAGAACTAGAAACAGTGAATGTATCCAGGGCACCTATGTGATAGTCATCAGAAGGGAAGGGTTTAGCATAGAGGAAAGTGTCCTAGCAGCATATTTATATACAGTAAAGAAGAAAAAGGGAGAAGGTTATCAGTAAGCAGAAAAGGTACGGTTTCTTTTCATGTAGGCTGCATCCATTTACCAAGAGTCAATTTCATTTTGTTCTCTATCAAAAATAGATACAAAAAGTGAAATTTCTTCATCTTTGTAATTATATGCCTGTGAATCCTAAAAGCATATTTTTTCCTAAATATTCACCATCAAAATGCAACTTCCCCCTGGAATACCCATTATTGCAACATTTTTCCCCACCACTCAAAGCTGTATGTGGTCACAGAACATAAACACATCACTTAAAGTAACCATAACTGCTTGATGACTTTTACCATGTACTTGTGATTTCTGGCTAAAAGCACTTTCACATAGAAAATTAACATTGGTAATCAACATTTTATCCTAGAGAAGCAAGATGAAATACTGGTATATGGTAGACAAAGGAAGCAAAAATTCATTGGGGGTGGCAGAATAATATCTAATATGAACTTCTATAGGTTCAATGATTTGATGTAGGGCCCTATGCTTACTGTTGTTGTTGTTGTTAGGTGCCATCGAGTTGGTATCCGACTCATAGTGACCCTCTGTACAACAGGGGAAACACTATTGTCAGTGCTTCTCTGCTGTTCATAGGGTTTTCGATGGCAGATTGTTTTTTGGGAGGGTGTTGCCAGGTCCTTCTCCCAAGCCTACAGCTTCGGGTGTTCCCAGGTGGTCTCCTATCCAGGTACTAATCAGGCCTGACCCTGCTTAGCTTCCGAGATCTGACGGGATCGGATGCCACAGGGCTATGGCTGCAGGCTCTATGCTTACTAAGACTCTTGTTTTTTTTGTTTTGTTTCTGTGGTACTTGGGGATTGAACCCAGGCCTCATGCTTGCTTTGCAAGTCCTCTACCACTGAGCTGCACCCTCAACCCATTTTTTTACTTTGTTTTTAGTTTTGAGACAGAGTGTTGCTAAGTTATACAGGCTACTAGAATTAAAATATGTGCATAGTATGGGGCAGGGCTTAAGGACGACAAAAGGTTAGGTAAGAAGATGGGTGACCTATGATTAATTGTTCTTGGCAAATTAGTATGTCCCAATCCACAGCTAAAACAATTCCTTTGGCTTTGTCAACAGAGAAATTTTGGAATTTGGTTCCACATTTTGAAACAGCTATTGAATTTAAGAGTATTAGAATTAATGAGGTTATAAGTAGCCAACATATGGCCTTTGGGAAATAAAAATATATTTATACTAAAAAAGTAATGGGCTGCCATTGACCTGGCCAGACCACTCAATTTATTTCATTAAGAAGCAGACATTTGAAGCTAGTCAGGGAGTTTAATTGAAAAGAGAAAACAGGATGTTCCTCCCTTAAGCAACTAATATTACTATAATACATATTTTCATAATTCTTAACATGTTATGGTGAATGATTTATATTTTAAAAGTGAATCTCTAAACTAAGTTTTGCTGAATTAGGCTTAACACACACACATATACATACATACTCCTCAAAAGCAAAACAAAATAAAACATGGTAAGTCAATTGTTCAGTGAACTGAATTAAATAGAGCACGTGATTGTTTTACTGTTTTGTGGTGACACATATGTATTTAAAGATAGACATTTGTGAGGCAGGAGGATCGCAAGTTGGAGACCAGAGGTAGTCTGCATAACTTAGCAAGAGCCTGTCTGAAAAAGTAAAAAAAAAATGGGCTGAGGGTGCAGCTCAGTGATCTAGCACTTGCAGAACATGCAAGCGTGAGGCCCTGGGTTCAACCCCCAATACCACACACACACACACACACACAAAGACATTTGTGCTATGGAAAGCTGACTAGGCTAAAATGAAAAATAACATTACCAAAAGACAGGAACAAAGACACTCAACAGTACAATACAGTAGTATTGTACAACAGATCAAACACTATTGTCAGTGCTTCTCTGCTATTCCTAGGGTTTTCAATGGCTGATTGGTTTTTTGTTTTTTGTTTTTTTTTTGGGCGGGGGGGCGGGGGTGAGTTGCCAGGTCTTTCTCCCAATTCTACAGCACCTGATGTTCCCAGGCCATCACCCATCCAAGTGCCAACCAGGCCCAATCTTGCTTAGCGTCTGAGATTTGATGGGATGGGAGGCCAAAGTGGTACAGCTACAGGAATAGAAACCATTAATAGATCGTAAAAGGCACATTACTACGTTGCAGTGAGTGATTGTAGAATGCTTTAGTTTTCCAAATGCATTTCTTTTGTACATATCTCTATACCTATGTGGCTGATGAGAATGTGTTGGTAGGCACATAACATAATCCTTGACCATTGAGTATTAGGACTTCATTATTTTAAAAATTTAAACTTTCTCAGCTATTTATTAACTTAAATAGCTATCATTACAGTGTTATCAATGGTTATGGATCTTTAAAAAATATTGATATTTGGCTCCTTTGTTTTATGAGACAGGGTAACTTTGAACCCAGAGCCTATACACACTGTAAACCTGCATGCATGGTCCTGCTCTGTGGGCCTCACAAACTAGGTGCTCAATAAGTATGGCATTTAAGGTGGATGTGGAAGAGGGCTTTATTTTAGGCTTTATTGCTTCCATCAAAACAGGCATTCTGCTTTTTTATTTCTTTTACTCCCCTTTACCACATTCTATGAAGCCACTTGTGATTTTAGAGAAGTTGTAAACTTACAAAAGCAAGATTTATCTATTGATAGCCATAAGAAAAGGTGCTTGATGAATTTCATATTTTCTCAATATTCCTTTGGAATTCTTCTATGTAATCATACCTAAGTAAGTGAGGAGTAGAATAAGGTTCCTATTAAAAGAGTTTCAGAGAGAAACTTAAAGTCTTTTGTGGGTTTATTTTTATCACCTCAAATCCATTTTGATGCTAAGTCCTCAATTTTGAGGTAGAGATCATGGTTTAGCTTGTCTGTCCTTGATCTTTCCCCCCCATGTCATCAGCTTATCATGCTGTCAGGGCTTGTGTGCTGCTGTGCTGTGTGCTGAAAACTATGCCACCGGTATTTCAGATGTCAGCAGGGCCACCATGGTGCACAGATTTCACCTGAGCTTCCAGACTAAGACAGACTAGGGAAAAGGACCTGGCAGCCCACACCCAAATTAATTAGTGATTGAAAACCCTATGAATAGCAGAGAAGCACTGTCAAATATACTGCCAAAAAATGAGCCCCACCTCCAGGCTGGAAGGCATTCAAGAAATGACTGGGGAAGTGTTACCTTCTCAAAATAGAGTTGACCTTCATGATGGGAATGGAGTAAAGCCCCCGACTTCCATTTGCTGATGTAGCATGACTCAAAATGAGAAGAAACATAGTGGCTGCAACAGTGGGCTCAAACAGAAAAGAATGTGTGCATGGCACAGTGTTAGGTAGTATTTTGTTGTTATACTTGGGGTTGGTATGAATCAATGGCATCTACAACCAAACAATTCATCTTCTTCCTCAACTTCAGTGTCCCCTGATAGGAAATTTGTCATTCTCACAGAAGAGATTTTTGCTGAGTGATTATACTATAGTTAAGAATCCCCAAATCTTTATAATTACATCTTAAAAGAATCTAGCCTGCAGCCATAACACGGTGGCATTCCATCCCATCACATCTCAAGCTAAGCAGGGTTGGGCCTGGTTAGTACTTGAATGGGAGCCTGCCTGGGAACACCAGGTGCTGTAGGCTTGGGAGACGGACCTGGCAACCCACTCCCAAAAATCAATCCACCATTGAAAACCCTGTGAACAGCAGAGAGGCACTAATAATAGTGTTTCGCCAGTCACTATGAGTCAGATACTGACTTGACAGCACCTGACAACAACAAAATAATCTAACTGTATTTGTATAGACAAACAGAATCCCTTTCTCTAGTAGCAATTTTCTTGTCATCTGAGTATTAGTTTAAAGCACTGCTAAAGCCCTCTAGCTTGCTTTACCTAGTCTGCCAAAGAGACACTGAAGAAAGCAGATGGAGCCTAGAATTCTTTATCACTTGGATGGAGGGACTGGGCTTCTAGCTACACAGGGTACCGTTTCACATCAGGCTAGAAAGGAGAAAAGCTAATGGAGTACAAAATCCTTCATGATCTCACAATCACTATGCATGTTCCGTTTTATATGAAGGTCATAGTGGGTTTTATGCAGTTCTCTTTGTCCCAGCTGGGAAAGTAACACAGTCATAAATTTCTATTTAATTTTCAGTGTTGACTAAAAATGTGCCTTAATGTAATTTTTTTAACAGAAATAGGTCCCCAGAGTTAGTGAATCACTTTTAAAATAAGGACATACTTATTTTTTCACCAACCTAAACTCCTGAGAATTTGAGACAGCATTCTCTAAGCTGGAGAGACCTAGCTTCTTGTGGCTCTATTAAGTCATGTCCCCTCATTTGGGCATTAACATGAAAGAGTCCTCCAGCTGACCTCGTGATGTCCCTGGCACTAACACTTCAACAGGGTGTAAATGGAAAATAACTACTTATCCATGAACAAAAGAGGATTGACGGACTGCAGAAAAGGAAGATGGATGGGGAAACTGGCAGACAGGCCACGCTTACAAGGGATTTTCAACTACAGTGGCGGAAAAATATTTTTCTGTCTTTCACTCTACCTTGCTTCAAAGATTTAATTCATTAGTCTTTATCTCTACCAAACTGTGAGTCAATACAACACACCATTGCCACTAATTTGATAGAGAGTACTGTCCAGATCTCAGAAAGTTTTGGAAGCCAGTACTACCTAGTCTCTGCTCCCTCGCTGCTGTCTCCCCGGGTCTCGGGACCTTTGGCGTCCTGGCATTGAGTAATGCACCAGTCAGTTTCTGTAGATGAAGTGTGCTTGCTCTGCTGCCCACTGCGGTGGCTGCTTGCCCCTGCTGTGCTTTATACAGGGAGAGCTTTCAATTTTTCCATCATAAGATCTTGCTTTTCGAGCTGTTTGCAAACTAAGCCTCTGCTTTCAGAGTGGTTTTCTCTCATGTATTAACCAGCATTCTTTATAATTTCGCAACAGCCAAGTAGCTGCAAATAAATATTTTCCTTCTTTTATTGTTTTCAAAGGGGATAGGTAACTCTTATTGGTTATTTCATTATTGCTGATGATTCATTTCATACAACTTTATTCTATCTGTAACTGTTTTAGTCGTGCCTTTTCTTTATTCTGATATCTTGGCATTTGGGGGTATTACTGAGCTTGAAGGAATTGCTCCTCTTGGGGTTATCTCAAGATAGGGAACAACTGTGAGTACCCCTTTTATTCAAACCAACCAATTCAGAACCTATACCCCCTATTACCTCCTTTATTGGGCTTTCATATTCTAGGTCACCATCTGCCTACTCTAAACATCCTAGGTCCAGTTACCAGGCAATAAGAGAGAGTTGCTACACCATAAGAGCCCTCTAAAATTATTCAGACTAGCTGATTTTAGGATGTTTAATCTGCCTTGCCCCTTTCTTCCTAAGAAAACCACACAAGAAGTGTTTACCCACATTTTCACTTGCTCCTTCTGCCTCCTGACTGAATCCAATGTGGCTCTGTGTGGTCCCACTGTGTGGTGCGGTGTGACTTTCTTATTCTAGGAAACTGTGAATACAATAAGCATTTTCCTTCATAATACTCATTTCTCTACATGCATATATATATATATATATATATATATATATATATATATATATATTCTTTGCAGTGCTGATTTAAAAACATCCCATGTTCTTTTAAAACACTAATCCATGCATGGATTTTCTTCTTATAATTCTCAAAAGATTTGTTGTTGTTAGGTGCCCTCAAGTAGTACCCGATTCATAGTGACCCTACATACAACAGAAGGAAACACTACCCAGTACTGTGCCATGTCCAGCACTATTGCCAATGCCTCTCTGCTATTCATAGAGTTTTTCAGCGGCAGATTGTTTTGAGAGTGGGCTGACACGTTCTTCTCCCTAGCCTGAAGCACCTGATGTTCCCAGGCAGTCTCCCAGCCAAGTACTTACCAGTGGATCCTCAGCTTCTGAGACCAAGCAGGATCGGATAAATGTGCTATGGCTGCAGACTTTCTCAAAAGATGGTTGTCAGTAAGAACTGTTTTTCCAGGTTTGACCATCTTTAATTCAATGACTCAGAAGATTAATTTAACTTTCTGACACTCTTACATTTGACTTTTGTTTTTAAAAAATCCATCATTCCATACTTCTAAATGCTTCTCTCCTTGCTAAGTGTTGTTACTTTAACCACTGATGATTCTTTTTTATAATCTGTGAAATGTAATTACTTATTCTATCAGTTAACACATATGAACTAAGATGCATTGTGTGGCAGGAAATACAATGCAAGTACAAAGGGTGAATACAATCTATGTATAACCTGCAAAAAATGGGCAGAATGGAAAAGGAAAGAATTTGCAGAGTAATCAGTGAAGTTTTGTAGAAAATAGAATATTAGCTACTGTGTATCCACGGAAAAGAGCAAGAATTTTTCAAAACCAAAAGACATCAGCTACAAAGCCACCACACCTAAATGATCATAGGATTTACTTAGGATGGTGAAGATTCTCAAGTGTGTGAAATCCTGGAAATGAATATTGTAAAGATAGATATAACCTAAAAACGAAGATTCCTGAGTTGCATTTGCAAACAAAAGAATTTTCACTTTACTTTGTGTTAGTGAAAGGTGAAAGCAAGAGAGTGTTGTAACTGCAGTTCTGTTTTAGAATGGTAATGTTATTAGCAACTAGGAAGACTGATTGAAAGAGAAATAGACCAAAAGCAGTGAAATAGGTTGGCATACTATCATTATTATCCAACTGGGAAATGATGGATGTGCAGCCCAGATAGGGTCAGGAAGGAAAAAAAAAGCTTTCAAATGGTAAGTACAAGATTAAGATAAAATAATAAAGAATAGGATAATTTAGGAGGGGAAATAAGAAGAGGGGAATCTAGGTTCCCAATGGCTCTTACATAGATAACTAGTGATACCATTAATGAGTTGATACAGGAGAAGCTGATGTACAACCCTCCAAATTCTGTATTTTCATGTTGAACAAGTTCTATTAAGTAAATGAGAAAAAGAAAATCCAAATATTGAAATCTATGATATAGGCCAACATGTCATTGGAAAATAGCATAAGACAGAATAATTTTAAAAAATATAAGATACTTTGCATATTACAAAAATAATTATTCTTCAAAATAATTTATAACAAAAGACACAGCATGCATACATTAATCATTTTCACACATTAATCATTTTCATATGCTCTTAGATTGGATCCTGCTTCTAAACTTAAACTTTTAGATTACTAATTTACATTTTTACCTACTCATATTTTAATGTTGCTGTTAGGTGCCATCGAGTCAGTATCTGACTCATAGCGACCCTACTTACGACAGGCGAAACACTTTGTCTGTGCTTCTCTGCTATTCATAAGGTTTTCAATGGCAGATTGATTTTTGGGAGTGGTTGACCGGTCTGTCTCCCAAACCTACAGTATCTGGTGTTCTAAGGCAGTCTCCCATCCAAGTACTAACCAGGTCCGACCCTGCTTAGCTTCTGAGTTCTGTTGGGATCAGAGCCACAGTGCTATGGCTGCAGGCTCATATTTTAATAATAATCACTAAGTCACACACAGTCCATGTTATTTCACTAACACATCCCATTATTCAACCACACTTTTAGAAAGCAAGATTCAAAGGCAGGGTTGTCTCTATTTTAAAAAAATAGTTTAAGTCTCTGAAGGCAAATATTATAAATAAGTCTAACCCACCAGTTTTAATATACCTGAATGACTATTATGTCAAATTTTAGAGTAAATTGTACATTTATATGTGAATAAATTTCACATAACCCTAAAATAAAATAAATAAAGTGCATTGCTTAAGACTTGCTATTCATAATGTTTTACCCTAAGAATCTCTGAAATAAATCTAAGCTCCATGCTCAGGATCAGACATGATATACCTATTTTAGTACATCATCAAATACTGGAAACAGACAATTTGTTTTAATGTCATTATATAGATTTATAGGTAACTAGCATCAATTGCTTATATTATAGGCATGAACATTTTTACAGAGAAGGATATTATGAGAAAAATAAATTATTTCGGAAACAAAATCCAAATGAGGAAAAATTACCTAAAATGTGAATGCCAGGGCCGTTTGGCAGGAGCCATTGGATCAATGACAGAGAACAATTATACATAGCATACCTCAGAGCTCTGCAAGAGCCTGGAAACAATGGGAAATGCATTTCAATAATAAAACGATATTAAGAAATTTATATCTGTATAATTTCATGTGTAAATTATATCTATAGATTTATTAATCTGCATACTATTCTTGATGTGATAGTGAGAAAAATTTATAGCATTGCAGGTAAGATTTTAAATTTGAAAACAAGGTGAGCCATTAATATCTTTTGCTATAGAAGCTACACAGAGTTTCATTAGAAAGTTAGCACACAGCTACTGCCAATACATCAGGTCAGGTCTATAGTAGACCTGGAAACTAGAGATTTTTTGTTTCTTTGTACATACGTATGAAATTATCAAGACTCTGACCTATACCAATCCAATGGTAATTGGGAGTCAAGAATGATTTAATACAGCTTAATATTTTTACAGTGTTTGGTTTTTTAAAAAGTCAATTGGGATGTTATTTTGAATAATTTTTCTTCTATCTAGTTATATGAGTGATTTGCTACAAATTCTTTTGTTTCTGCTTACATTTGTGTTTAGTTTGATTTTCTCCATCTTTATTGTTTGTAATACTTTAATTCTGTAAGTCATTAACATTTTATTATTTTAAAACTGTGGAAATCTATACAAGCATTTATGCTCACAGGAGTCTAATTTCCCATCTCATTTTTTCTCATTCCCACTTTTCTGTATAAGTAATTAATTTCATTACTTTCTGGTTTATTGTTATGTTTTAATTATTGTTTTTGTAAATATAAACAATGATATGTTTTATCTTTTCTTTTTACATCACCATTAATATATCGTATATAAACTTTTTTGCCTACATGTTCTTCACATAACAATATATCCTAGACTCATCAGAACTAGAGCCCTTTCCTTCCTCATTCATTTATAGCTGTATGGAACTCCTTTAGTTGAACACAGTATAAGTTACTTCAGTAATCTTAATGTTTGGGGCTGGGGTTTAGATCAGTTGGTAGGGTGGTGCTCCATACTCTTTGAGGACCTAGGTTCAATACCCAGCACAACAAAAATGGGAGAAGGATGTGGCAATCCACTCCCAAAGCAATCCTGAAAAATAAGTTGGCCATTGAAAACCCTTTGAGAGTTGCAATGAGTTAGACCGAACTTGATGGCACCTAACACAACAGCAATAGCAACAATCTTTCATGTATGGATAGAAATATTTATCTAAAAATTAGGCAGTCAACAGAGAAAATTTCCCCACTGTATCGTAGAAAGATAAAGATATTTCTAATACATTGTTTTCAAAGTTTATACTTTGTTTGATAAAAAAGAAACTTAAAATGTTTAGAAGTTCATATCACCTTATTTTATTCTATTTTCATAATCTATCTGTGTATTTTTTGCATAAAGTTGTTTTCTATGAAGTCTATCATATAAATTTTTCTAATAAAAGATTTGACATAAATAGCTTACCATGCTACTCTTATCTAAATTCAAGAGCTAATTGTAAGAGATTGTGTATGTGTGTGTATATAAAGAGTGGAAGAATACACTTGAAAGTATTAATGATGCTCATGATAGAATTAGAGTTGATTTTTCTTTTATTCTTTTTGCTAATTTATATTTTTCAAATTACTTTCTATGGACTGGAATTAGTTCTCTAACTACAGTAAAATTAGATCCAAAATATTTAATGGATAGATAAATCCACAGAGAGGCCCATAGTGAGAATCTCTGTCGCCTTGAATGTTGAAGAGAACTGTATGCCAACAGATTGCAGATAGCCTAAGTCTTAAGTATAAAACAGTGGCATAAATACAAATCAAGTTTTCTTAGTTACTGATTTCTTGAAGTCTACTTGTATTTCTTTATGGAATAATGACATTCTCCAGGAAACATAAATTAGAAAAAAAGATGCTAAGATTTTTTAACATTTAAGATGGGAGAATACTTAAAAACAACTTCAAAAATAGTGATGAAGACAGAGAAATTACATTACTCAAATTTAAACAGTTGAAGATACAGTGATTGAGGTATAGCTTTACACTCCAACACATAGGCATAAGAAAGCATTTCCTTAGTAAGATTCCAATTGCTCAGGAAATCGCACCAATAATAGACAAATGGGATTGCATTAAATGAAAAAGCTTCTGTACAGCAAAGGAAACAATGAATAGAGTTCAGGGAGATGCCACTGACTGGTAGAAAATCTTTGCATCCTACACATCCAACCAAGGACTAATTTCTAGAATTTACAAAGAACTTAAGAAAGCAAATCCCAAGACAACAAAAAATACAATACAAAAGTAGGCAAAGGAATTGAACAGTTCTCAAATGAATAAGTTCATAAAGCTAAGAAGCACATGAAAAAATACTCAATATCCCTAGCAATTAGGAAAATTCAAATCAAAACAACTCTGATATTACACCTAACTCCAGAAAGAATGGCCAAGATCAACAAAACAATAACAAATTCTGACAAGGTTGTGGAGAAAAAGGAACCCCCTATAGCTTTGGTGTAACTGTAAGTTGGTTCAATCACTTTGGAAATCAATACAGAAATACCTCATAAAACTAAAAGTAGAACTGCCATACCCAGCTTTATCACTACTGGGAATATACCCAAAGGGACACAAGTCATGATACCACAGAGACACCTGCATCTCCACATTCAATGCAGCACTTTTCACAATAGCAAGGTTATTGAACCAATCAAGGTGCCTATCAGCAGAAGAATGGATAAAAAAATTATGGTACATATACATAATGGAATACTACTGAGCAATAAAAATGATATAATATCATTTGCAACAAAATGGATGGAACTGGAGAATATCATCTTAGATTAACAAACACAAGCTCATAAATAGAAATAATATATGTTCTTATTCATATGAAGGAACTGACTCTTACTTAAAGGAAGAAAACATCCTATACATAAGCTCACATATGAAAAATGTACAATTAAACTTATTGAAGAAGGGACAACATAAAGAGTAGAAAGAAGGAGTGAGGGAACTAGCAAAGGGAAGCAAAGTTTGTGGCAAGTGGGATGGGGAAGAGAATCAATGTAGAGGGATAAAGGGGGAGAACACAATCTCAATGTAAAAAAACACAAATTTATGAGTACATTGGACAAATAGGGGAATATAATCTAAATATTCATTTGAGTTGTACTACATATTAGTCAAAGGGCTCCATAAACCTTGTAAATTGATAAAAGTGTAACCAAAAGTGATGTAACAGCTGCGTAATGGAAAAAGCCAATGCTGTATTACTCTGTACCCCGCTATCATTTACCAGTAAAGGGAGAAAAAATCAAATGAAGAAAAGATGTTTAAGTATTTTTCACATATTTTACTATAAAAATTGTGCTCATTTGAATTTGTAATCAATGATGGAATTGCTTTCATAAGTGAAGTGATTTTAAAATGATAAAAAAAGAAGTCAGTGTTTGGTTTAAAAAGTCAACAAATAAATCAATGGAAGACAGAGAGCCCAGAAATAAACCCACGTGTAGATGAACATTTGAGTTTTGGAAAGTTTATAAAAAGTGTTCAATACAGACAATTATTTAAAAAGAGGGGAATATGGCTGGGCTCAGTGGTTCACACCTATAATCCAGCAGCTCTGGCAGCAGAGGCAGGAGGATTGCAAGTTCAAGGCCAGAGGCAGCCAGCATATTTTAGCAAGACCTTGTCTCAAAATAAAAAAAAATAAAAAGGAGATGGGCATGCAGCCCAGTGACAGAGCACTTCCAAAGTATATTCAAAGCCTCTGGGTAGGTATCAAAAAAATAAAAAATTAGGGGACCAAAAAGACGTCTATATGTAAAAATGAACCTCAACTTATATTTCATGCCATATGCAAAAAGTAGCTGAAATGTAAAATTATAAAACATTTAGAAGGAAACATAAAGAAAATTTTTATATCTTAGCACTAGGCAAAGCATTCTAAGATGTAACACCAAAATCATAAGATATACAACAAAATTGATTAGAGTTTACCAAAACAAAAAAGAAAACCAAACCTTTGCTTAGTAAGTTACACTCTTAAGAGAACAAAAATCAAGGTACCGACAGAGAAAAATATTTGCATACTGTATGTCTAACAAAGAACTTGTATCCAGAATACCCAAACAACTCTCAAAACTCAACAGCATGAAAAGAAATAATCTATTGCAAATCAATGTAAAGCCTTGGAAATAAATTTCACCAAAAAAGATCATTGATGGTCAAAAAACACATAGAGAAGCATTCAGTTTCATTAGACATTAGGGAAATGCAAATTAAGAGACTTCTGTATGCCTTTTAGAATGTCAAATATAAGAAATTGCCAGTGTTGGCGGGGATGCAGTGCATAGAATGCTATCTTGCTGGTGGGGATATTAAATCGTTTCACCATCCTGAAAACAGTTTATGAGTGCCTGGAAACATTTAACATATAACTACCATATACTCCAGCAGTTCCACTCCTGAGCATTTACTTTAGAAAGTTGAAAGCCCATGTTCATATAAAACTTACACACGAATGTTCATAGAAGCTCTATTAATAAAAAGTAAAAACTGGAAACAACTTAAATATTCTCTGATGGGTGAATGATTAAACATACCGTGGTACATCCACACAATGAAATAGTACTTGGCAACAAAAATGGATGAACCATTGATCTATGCCACCATTTGGATGAATGTCAAAAGATATTTTGCTGAGCAGAAGAAGCTAGTCTTAAATGGTTACACCCTGTGGTATTACATTTCTATAACAATTTTGAAAGAATAAAAGTGGTAATAATAAAATACATGTTAAAATTGGTCAGAAATGACATATGGGAAGAGAAGTAACCACAAAAGGGTAGTAGAAGAGAGTTTGGGGAGGGTGATGTAACTGTTCTGAATCTTGTTGTGAGAATTACATGAATCTCTCTCTCTCTCTCTCTCTCTCTCACACACACACACACACACACACACACACACACATACATTTTATATGTGTATGTATACAAGTTAAATTCATAGAATGAATTGAATGTTAACTTATAATTTAAATTTAAAAATAAAAAATAAAAGAAATATGCTGCATAGTCCCCATACTTTTCATGAGAAACAATTTACAGCATTTGCACTACCCTATTTTTTAAAACAACCTGGTCTGAAGAAGAGTGAAATATGTCTAAGTATATTTTATGCTTACATGCTTATATGCATATATTACCTCAGAAAGAAATATAGCATCACTTTCCCTCAACTATTTGTGATTTTATTTTGGTTACTATTCCCACAATTGTCATTTTTTACATTATTAATTAAAATCTTACCTACCAAAATAGTTCTAGAAGGAAAGGTATTTTTATAGGCATCCAGGAAATGATGTGCTCTGCTTACCATTTATGTACAACATACTAAGTGATGGTACTGGATTTCAGTTCATGTGGGTTTTAGAATTATAGTGTTAAAGCAGGTACTTTATATGCAAATATTTTTCAAAGATCAATCTTCTGTCTCATAGATTATAAACTGTCATATTTCACTCGGTTTGAATTTGGCATATGTTAAAGTATTCCCTGTCGGGCTTTTATCTTCACAAACAGTAAACTACTCAAAGCTCAGAGGAATGGAACTAACTGCGTGTTTATGGAGTTTCATCAGAACTGTTAGAGTGAATACAAATTAGTTAATTCATCAGTTTCATTTGCCTGGGTAATTGACTCTACTTTGGAAACTCCACCATAAGATTTTGAAATGCTAAATACAATGATTTGAGAAAAGGTATGAGAGCAGATTGAACTATTTCACTCTATTGTAAATGGTAATGTTGATAGATTAGTCATCATAGGTTGGTCCTTGAACTTTGGCCCCACCAAAAAGCTGGACTACTTTGCTTTATAGTAGTTACTATCAGTCTGTGAAAATAAAGGAAATTTTAGCATTTTTTCTGTGTTGCTTTTTGTCTAATCTATCTGCTAAGCAAAGGAAGAAATACTTTGATTTAAAATAATTTTCCCTGATTCTGTCAGCAGCTACTTTAAAGAACTTCATCCAATATATTTTATTCATCAAAGTGTCATTTCACCGTGGAGAGTTCTTTCCCTTTATATTCTGTACATGTGGAGATACAAATAATTTTAATATAATGAAGTAGAATACAATAGTGCATGAGTCAGTCAGGTTGCTTTTAAACCACCTAAGCAAGGAAAATCTTGTACATCAGAAAATATTCTTTAGAACAAAGCACATTTCCCACTAGGTAACTATGGCTTTATCCTTGCTTTGTTTTAAGTATCACTGACCCTTCTAAGAGAAGAAATCTTAAACTTTACTTGATACAATGCACAAACCCCATAACACAAAAGCTGTATGTTCTTCACTTCATTATAACTGCCTAGTAACTATATATTGCATGAGTGAATTAACCAACTCAATTTGCAAATGAGGAAATTCAAGTCCTGATAAAATGAAGAGAAGTGAGAGAAGTTGTAGCAGATTAAATTTCTGATATCATCTTTTCCTGTATGATTTCTT